>CCAG010001928.1:0-17140 GCA_001077435.1 Glossina morsitans morsitans
ATGGAACGTTATTTTCAAAACTCAACAAATAAGAAAATTATATTCGTTTGTGATGGAATTCCTTACACCCATCACTGTTTGTAGCATCATTTTGTGGAAACGTATATCGTGTATCTGGTGTAGCTTATGAGCAGCGACCAGGGAGATGGGAAGCAAAAGTGTTCTCAGCTTTTTTTTAAAGAACGTGTTAGCGTTTTAGGCGTGTTCTTTGAAAAGTTTGGGTCGTTTTCAAATTCTTTTGCAAGTTTTTAGACGATGTCTTCATTTTTGCAAACGGGACAATGTTTACCACAGATACTACGAAGTTGCGCGAACGGATAGATGGACAGATGAACGGACGGGCAAGGTTATGTACATTCCCAAATCGACTCTAGCTAGGACTTTATAGCCATAATTGGATTTTTGAAATTTACTTCTGTGCGTTATGTAAAAGTTTTGAAAAAAAAAAGATATGACACCCAGTAAAATTGGGTAGGCACGATTTTTCGCAATTTTTTGCAAATTTTTATAGGTTTATCTGCTGTAGGTTGTGAATAATGAGCATAAAACCAAATTTTTATTTTTTTCGAAGCTCGAAGCTTTACGTGGTACGGGTCTTGACCGGTTTCACCCACTTCTTAAACATTTTTGCGTAGAAGAACTTGCAAAGTTTTTGCAAAATTTGAAGCCGATAACTCTCTTTTTGCAGCCAGGAGAATGTTGATAAGAGATATTACCGAGACGAGCGATCAAACTCGCTAACTTTGTGGGGCCGCTGCAGCTTCCTTCTGGATGGGAAATTCTTCTTGCGGAAAATTTGGTTTTTTCGTTGTTTTCTTTAGCTTTTCTTAGAACAACGGTGCTGGGCATAAACTATTCGGTCGTGGCCGAATATAATTTTCCTATCTGTTTTAAATATGGAAATATCAATTCAATAGGACTGGCTTTAGACCCAAATCTGCGCAGTTTACGATGAATTGGTTTGGAATCGCTTTCGTCACTTGATGATATTAATGTTCGTTTAATTTTTTCCCTTGCAGTGTGTGATAAGTTTTTGCGACTATGATCGGCTTGTCAGCTGCTTGTAAAGGTCGCCGATCGAAGTTCTCGAATTTCTTTTGGAGTTATCTATTTTAAGAAAATGTTTATCTAGCGTGCTGTAAAATTGGATCCCGGCTTATATTTTATTCGTGATCGTAGAATGCAGTTCTTCTTGTCCGTCTCCATGATTTCTAAAGTTATTGATAATATCAATATAGTTTACGGTTTCGTTCTTAACCATTTTGGTAAGACCATTCGCCGAAAATGTTCCTATTCAATACCGCATAAAGCAAGTTGCAGAAAACGAATCGCACAAGGGTAAAAAGCGTTGGATAAATCATATCGCACAAAAAGAATAGCATAAAAAGACGCACAAAAGCAGGTTCGACCGTATTGTACTTATAGAGTGACCAATTGGTATTTATATCGGTTCTGAATGTGCATAGAATCTTAGACTTAAACAAGTTCAAAACTTTTGGACATTTGTCTGTTTTGTGAGAATTACAAAAGCGCTTGCTTTCCTTTCGTGACCGCTATAACACGAATAAAGTTATATTAACTTTCATCTTAGGCTTTGAGCCTTGGGCCTTGGGCCTTGGGCTTAATCAGGTTTAAGTTTTCGCGGAAAATACTGTACAAACTGGTCCTAAGAGCTATAATTGCGCTTGACTTTTGGTGCAGTGTAGTGAACCTTAAAAAACGGACACAAAAATCAATTGAATTTACGATGTGTGTGATCAATAATTGATTGTGTGATCAAAATTGATTTTGTGAGTGAATGCCGTTGAGGTAAGAGGGAAGTGGATTGAAATGTTCGTGAGTTCCCGTTTTTTGCAGACTCGACCCAAGGGAAGCATAATTCGCGGGTGACCATTTGGCAATTAAGGTATTAAGGGTGTCCATTGTCCATTTCAAATAAACATTGGATGACTTGATTTGATTTTTTTTCTACTGTTCATCTTCTTTAACATGACATATTAATAGTAATCTTTCACATAAGCAATTCGTGCATGATTTTTTTTAATTTATTTTTAATTTTTTTTTTTTGACTCTTGAATTCGTGCAAAATTTTTTTACGAATCTTATCTCATTGAGTACATATTTTTCCTTTTATTGGTTTTTGTTTTCTTCTTTCTTTCTATAAATAAATATTCTTTTGTTTACATACGTTTTTATCGAGGTTCTTGAAAGCGTCAGAGAATTAATTCAATGCTGTTTGCTAAATATGTTTTTTGCACAACAAAAATGAAAGAAATAAATAAGAAAGTTATGAATGCTTTAAGGCGAATCTTTGATACCCAACCAAGTAAAATGCATACAAAAAAATCGTTATTTTTTCTGAGCACACTGTGCCGCTCTTCTCGATTTTTTCTTAACCTTGAAAAATATTCACGTCATCTCTGGTACATATTTGAGCTACTAAGGAAAGCACACACAGTGTTACAGGTAAATGTCCTTCGACAGTTAAATTGGATGAAAAATAAATATAATAATCATTCCGATGCCATAATAATTCCTACACAATTCAATTATTCAAAACTTCACCCTATATAATAATGAACTACATTTCTTGGTGTTGTCTTCCAATGTTTTTCGTTTTATGAAAACATATTTTTATCGTCATCATGGTGGCATGAAAATGCTCCCAAAAGGCCTATCTTTTATATATACTGTCAGTGAGCTTGAATAGCGCAACCGGTTCAGTCCACATTCTCTGTAACCATCCATCTGTTTATCTTACGACTGCGGCCGGGCAACAAAATATTGATGGTATTGAGAAATAAACTAGAAAGATATTCGAAAAGAAAGATAGAGTCCGTAATGAGATCTCGGTCCGCGCAAATACCTATTAGGCGGATCTCTGTCCGGAAATACTATAAGAAATGTATTATACGGCTCTGAAGCGTTGCATTGATAAAGAGATGACAGTTACTTTGTTTGCGATCTGCGATGAAACGCCCATGTTTGAGCTTCTTTAAGCAGTACAAGTTGCAGAAAGGTTAGGCTTTGTGCCAACAATACGTCAAACGCGAGAAGCTTTATACTGCGCGATGCAGTATGATAAGCAACGCATAAATAATTATGATTCCGTCTAGGCGCAGCACAGACCTTTTTAAGAAAGTTAGGTATTCGTGGGGCTACTTGCGCAATGAGTTGGAAATAGTGTAGGAACACCACAATAACAATATCGGTGCAATTGAGTCAAAAATCGGACGCAATACACAAAACTCCGTGATATCGTAATTTTTCAGCATTTCGCATCATACGGCAAAACTCGTCTAGGAAATCTTAGCTACAGCCGAGTTAGAATGTGCTCTGCAACACACTGTCTACACCACAGCTTACTCCTTCTGATAAGGATTAGATCCGTAATGAAATATCGGCACCGAGGTAGATAGCCTCAAAAGAATAGGTGTCCTCCTCTCGCCAAGAAATTTACATTCTATTGGAGAAGGGGATGAAACCTCTTTCATTTTTATGCAGATAACATTTTACATATGGACGATGCCGACTAGGATGTATCCTGATCGAATAAATTTTTTATTTTATAATCAAGTCCATTAACTAATGAGTAATTAAAAAAAATTCGTCATAAATCGTTCAATTTAATTTTGTTCAGCTAATTGTTAAGGCATTAATTCTTTAGAAACGGGTAGCAATGAAACTTGATTTTTTTTGGAAAGAAACCCATGTAAATTAAAGCATAAGTGTACTTTGACTTTTCCGGTTTTTTTTTTTGTAAAAGTCTTTAAGAATACCTTGACAGTCGTATTTGAAGACGGACTCATAGTTAATCTTTGCAAATAAGTTGGCATTATGTGCCTCAAGTTTGAAATATTGGGTCTGAATTCCTACAACTTGTCGAGTTTCACTAATGTGTTGACACATCAACGAGTTTTATTTAATCCGTTCGAAAGCTTAGACCAACGATGAATATATCGAATTTCCAAAGCATACTTCTTCGAAATATAAACGGAAATACAAAATTACCATACAATTATCTACCGGTAGTCGACATGAAAGAAACGAGAAGCGTGACAAGCAATTTAACACTCGTCGTCGTTATTAAATTGGTGCATATATCAATCAATTCGCGCTATATGTAAACATTTTATTTATGAAAAATATATAAAAAGAATTGTTTTAATTTTGTTTAAACAAAGGCGGAATCTTCTCGTATATTTTATCTAAATAAAATATATATAAAACGAAAGAGGTATTGCGATTTTAGAAAATGCCACAAAGCGGGCAAGCGGTAAAGAAACCGTTTCTTCACGAAACGTTGCATTCTTCTGCAGAATATTGAAAATAAAAAGCATATAAGGAAGTAGGATAGTGTGTGTAAGCAGTAAGCTTATCGATACTAATACGTGGCAAATATATGTGAGGAACTATAAAATGTTGGTCCGACCTTGCCCATCATTTCGTGATTGATAGACGGAGAATATTTTGAAATGGTTATTCCCTTTCAGGCAATAAAGGCAACAAAATAGGGGCTACATGTGAGAGTTTTTAACTGAAATATAAAGAGATACTCTTCGTAAACCTATAGATAATTAGCTGGAATTTGGTAAAAATATTTATTTATCAGAGTTGAATGGAAAAAAATACCAACTAATACACATTCGATTTTATATTTGGTTCCTACAATGGCTGGCTGCAAGGCATACATGACTTTGTGCTTTTCTTAAAAATCATATTTAATTAACGCAGACGAGAATAACGTAAAATGCCATGCGATGCTGTAATAAAATATTTCGTGACTTTTTACCGTTTCCACTGCATGGACAAAAATATTCTTTCTTTTTTTTTTAAAGTGCATCCCTAAATACGTTCTTCGTTCAGCGTATGTTTTAATTTTTGTTTTGTTTTGTTGCGGTCGTATAATGATTAGCTTCTTTCGATTGTGGATTGAAAGCATTTCATGACTTGATTAAAACACTTAATGTTTTTTAACGAAATCAAATGTTATCCAAAGGGAAGAGTACCTTGAGAAGCATTACGATGCACCCTTCACAGAACAACCTTCTGCCGGTAATTTGCGTACGCATTAATAATGTCGCACGTTTTGACCTTTGTTTTTTTATTTTTGGGGAGGTGACGTGAAAGCAAGGTCTTTGTATCTAATTGAAAATACAAAATGGATGCATATTTTCGCGCTTTTAAAGAGACAGACAGACGTTGGAAAATAAGAAAATATGTATATAAAATAGTTGTCTGTTAATGTGTATCTTTTCTTTGCTGGTTATAAGCAACTTTCCACTTTTATCTTTTTCTGGCGTTATTTGAATTTAGTTTATTCTCTGAAAATGTTTTAAAATATTTTTTTATTTTTATACCCATTAGCGAAGGATGAAGGAGTATATTCATTTTGTCAAAACGTTTGGAACGTACAGACGGTAGTCTCGCACACCTCAAAAAGTATATATATTTTTGATCAGCAGCAAATTCTGAATCGATTTAAGCATGTTCGTCTGTCCGATTGTCCGCTTGTTCGTCTATGTAACCTCTGCTGTAAATATTCTTCTAACCACAAAAATAAATCTTCCGATTTAAAATTTAGCAGACACATTGGAAGTCATTGCGCCCAGGTCGGTGTTGAAAGTGGCCCAAATCGACCGAGGGACACGCCCACAGTACTACATAAACTGAGAAAGCCTCTTTTTAAAAAGGAATAAAATATTGGTTTTTTGCTCATTACCCATAAACTGGACCAGATAAATATACAAAAAATTGACCGCGTATTCTATCAGCGATGCTGCAGTACCTGAACGCAAATGGTAAAAATTGACCAAGCCTACCCAAATTTACAGTGTGTCATAATTTCTTTTTTTTTTTCAGAGACATTGCACATAATGCACAGAAGCAAGACTCATTAGTCCCGTAAAGTATATAAAATCTTTTTAGGATGCACCTAAGCGCAATTGCGTAGTATCTGCGGTAACAATTCTCCCATTGGCAAAAATAAAGATATTGCCTACAAAGTTGCAAGAGGATTTGAAAAGGACAAAAACTTTTCAAAGAACACACACCTACAAAACGTCTCCAAGACCATGTAACAAAAAATGTGAACAGTTTTGCTTGTTATCCATAAAGTACAACACATACACCATATAAATTTCCAAAAAACAGAAATAATCAACCGCGTCCAATATTATAGCATATGAAAATATAGTTCATTTCCGTTTGTCTTTAGGATCAGGGTGATGGGTGTACGAGATTCGGTCACGACTGAATATAATTTCCTTGCTTGTGTTTGTTTTAAAGATTTGCTTTGCTTGCTCTCTTTTAAAAAGCAACAAAAACGTATGCGATTTGAAATTTGTGAGGTCTGCCAGTCACGTAGACCACTAAATTTTATTTTGTTTAATTAAGAAATGTCTGAAAAAAGTAACTCAATGATTAAAATGCAATCAGCAAAAATTCCATTGCGTTGAAATTTAAGTTTCCATATAAGAAATTCGTATAAATGCAAGAAAATTCGAATCCAACAAACAATTTTGAACGGGACGATATATTTTTGAGGGCCTTAAAGTTATTTTTTGCTATTATTTCAATTTCCAATTAGGAAAGAGAGGATTTCTTTTAAGGGCATTCTGTACGAAACTATGTTTTCATGGCGTGGCATGTCGAAAGCACGCATCGGAGATGTTCATTTCGTCAAATTCCAAATATTCTTGTTCGGAATCGAGCGATACCAAAAGTGACCGTTATTTGGCCATATCACGTGTCAGTCTTCGATTTGCTCTTTCGACACAAATGTCTCAACTTGATTTTGTTATCGAAACCATTGAGTCAACAGTGAGCCTTTCCACTAATGAAAATGTTCAACTTCGCTGGCACAATCCCCGGCCCTACGAAACAAACGTTCCGCCCCATGCTTGGATCATTCAGCTTCAATTCAATTCAAGTCAACGGGGTCTTGCTGGTCATGCAGCTTAGAGTCTTTACATAAGATACCTTATAAACTGTTCGTAGACTCGGCCAACTTTCCCAAGTTTTCTCAGATTTGCATCGTAACTTGGTAACAGAATTGCACAATTCGTGAGGGAGGCACTTAATCAACGTGGCGTAATATTCATTTCACTGCTACTCGTTACATATTTTATTCCATCGATAAGTCGAATAGACTTGTTTTAAAGACACTTATTTTATAGTTTATCGGAACGATTAGTAGGAACATGACTGCTATAAATATATATCCACTTGTACGTGAACCTAAAAGAAATTTTTGGTTAGAGATATTATCGAAGCGGCATAAGTGCGCACTACACCGTGACAAAGCACTAATAATAATGTAATAAGGCACACATTACACACTAGGATCCCAAAGAAAAAAGGGAAAGCAGGGTCTTAGCCGTACGTACATTAATAAATTTCCTCATAATACACTATGATAGACTTTGAAATGAAAATGAATGAAAACTGAGTATGCTTTTTCACTTGACCACTTCTAAAGACGACAGACCTTTTCCTGTTGTGTCTCAAGGATTTCTCATTTAACGAGATGTTGACTTACATATCACTCTTTGTCTCTTGTACTCTTGTTTTGCATTGTTATACTGAAAAATAAAAAAAAACTAATTTCTTGAAAGAATGACTTATCTTATTTTCTTCAATTGGGAACATCACCGTCAGAGGGTTAAGAATGGGCACATAACGCAAAAGAAATCTTGTTTAAGAAAAGAAAAACACTTTTTGTGCTAATAATGCATTTTCGTTTTGCAGGTAATTAACATTTGTTTACGTTATAAAGTATATTTTTATAGCAAGCAAAAAAAATGGAATTTTTAAATTTAGATTAAAACGAAGGATAGTTCCGAGACTGCTTGACTTTGTTTAAAAAATATAAAAACAAAAAAAAATGCCTCGTGATTGTGTAGAGCAATAAAAAAATTTAAGAGATAAAAATGTTATTGAAGCTCTCTTTCCTTTCTCTAACTTTTTAATGGTTAATATTAAAGGGTCGGAAGTCCAATAAACATGTTTATCTGTTAACTTTATGAACTTCATTAAATATGTATGTAATAAAACCAATTTGTCAATTAGAAGAGAAGGCGCCAGAGTTTTGAGCAATGGAATGAGCAACAAAGAATTGATTGCTCAACTTTTTCTTCTCAATAGTTTCCATGGAGGAAGCAAAAAACCGCTTTCGCCTGCTGTGAACAAATAAAGATAAATTGATGTGACATGCATCAGACCTGTAAATTAGTTGTTTGTTAGCAAATATTAACTAAATTCTAGTAAGTTGCAGGCAAAGAGAAATATTGTGCTGTGCAAAAGTCACTGCTCCTTTTCAGGTATAGACAAGTGTTCGGCGAGATCAATTGCCTTTGGATGACGCTTTGCAAAACCTAACTTTAGTTTTCATCGTTGTTAGTCAAAAAATCCTTAAAATTAAATTCCAAACCGATTTAAGCATGTCTGTCTATCTGTCAGCCTATGTAATGTCTGCGCTTTCTATTTTCCTGGTCGCGAAAACGCAAAATTTAGTGCACGCCAGTTGGTATTGCAAAGGGTGCAAACTGATGAAACAATACGACCACAGTACGATGTAACTTGAGACCTGCTCTGTTTCCAAAAATAAAAAAATGAAGCTTTTTTGCCCGTTTATTATGAACCGCAATAAATACAATAGCAAAAAATTGCAGTAAGTGTACAAAAATGGAAAAAATCGGCCACGCCTGCTTAACATTATGGAATATCGAAAATTAATTATTTTATCAGAAAAAACCTTCAGAGACCCCAGTCCGTACAGTCCATCCGTATCCGTTAACTGCTACGGCAAACGTACACACGATCGCAATGATGGAAATATTTGCTTCAAATTCAACATGAAAATTGGAAGTCGTCGCACTTAGATTGGCATTGGAAATGGGTCGAATCGTTAAAAAGACTGGCCCATGGATTGAGCATATTTTGGATTTCTATATTATTTGGACACACGATATAGATTTCCGCTTGTATTCAACGAAAATGGAATAAGTAACCCACACTCACGCATGTGGGTTGTAAAATATGTAAATTTAGTTTTTTTTCCCCTTTTTGTGTAGTGCTCTTCAGCATAACGGAGCTGGGTATAAAAAACTATTTCGTTGCCGAATTAAATTTTCTTATTTGTTGTTGTATTTTGTAGATAGGAATTTAAGCAGAAGATCATTTTCAAGCTGTTTTTATTCTTTCTTTACATTCCTTACACTTGATTCTCGGTAGTGTTAAGTGTATCTGGCATTTGCTTGCACAAAATATGAGAACAAAAGTGTTTACATTTTTTAACTATTTTGTCTTAATTTATAGACTAGAATTTTCCTAGAATTTTTCAATAGTTTTAAATAGTTTTGAATAGAATTAATTTTAATTGTGCATGTGTGCTATTGTGTTATAACAAATGCATTGAAATTCAACAGAGCCAACTATTCGCTGGCATTTTTTACGAGTCTTGTGAAAACTTGTTCTCTTACCAGCAGCAGTTGTGAAAATAGTTTCCTTATCTGTTTGCTTGCTGCTTGCCTGCAAGCAATAATATTTATTTGGAAGAAAAATGCCTAATGCATGAGCGCAAAGGGTCGTTTTTTTTTTGTTTTTGCTTGCTACGAATAAGACAAAGTAACCCTGAACGCACACCAGCAATATCCAATGATTAAATTATTTTTTATTATTAATAATAACGGAGTAATTGGATTAATGAATGTCACGTCGTGAATGGTTTTCTTTCCGAATTTATTGAAGCAAAACTACTTCTCGTTTTTGCTAAGTTGAAGGACAAATTTTGACCAACATTACAACATTTAATTACTATTTACATCTGCCCATTTCAAAACGTTAAGGAAATTAATTTAGATCACCTCACCGTGGCCTACAATCTTTGTTATGAGCGAGGGAAATTGAACTCGACTGCACTCTACTAAATCGTTCCTTTTATTACGGTTTGATAAGTAATTTTTTCATCTTATGTCTCATTCTATAAATATTCTACTTATTGTAAAGGTACGGAATGTTGCCTAAGTGTACTAAGCGTACGTTGATTGTAAGGTGGATCCTTGAAAAACAAACGTTGTTCGTTAATGTTCTTTATTGTAGAAAAACGGTTGCTACACTAATGTTTACGTATCGGCAAAAGAATTAGAAACGCTACTCAAACAAACCACATATAATCAATTAAGACAAGTGGTAGTCAGAAGGAGAAAAGTCTGAAATATTCCTCACTCGACGGATTTTTATATTTTCTTACACGAATTGGACGGCCCATTCAGAAGGGCGAAAAGTCGTCGTTTGAAACAATTGGCGGCCAGAAAGGGTCCAGCCGCACTTACTACATTGCAGTGCGGTAAACATTTTTTCGAATGGATTCTGAACTAGACGACTAGTTTCATGCTGAAAAATGTCGGCTGTTATGTCGGCTAAAAGTGTTCTACTTAATGCTAAGTACAGCCGGTATTGTTTGCCACTAATGGGCTCGCTGCAGTTCGTAACAAGCAACACCTTCCAATCGCAAAGACTGCATACCACCACTTTGTAGCTTTAGAAATTCCGTTTCGATGTCGATATTGGCGGAGAAACAGGTATCGAGCACAGTATCAGCGCCGATAACAGTTGATAACTTTCAAAAGCACTTTGCTTTAAATTGAAGTCAATTAGAAGCACTTTAAAGCTAAGTAATTTTCGCACTTTTTTTTGCCACTTAGCTCTGATTACTCAAAGTCAGAAAAAAAAAGATCATGCAGCTTAGAGTACGATGACGAGCCGACATCTACTATAATCTTAAGACTTAAGCTATTACTTGTATAGGAAGCAGCCAATGTATTAGCCAAAATAATATGTATGTTACCAGTTACGCCTTCAACCTTAATGTAATTAACCCCAAACGGAACGGACAAAAGCGTTTCTTAGTTCTTAAATGGCAAGTCGATAATCGCGACAACATGTTTAGCACAATAATTGAAAAAAGTTCCGCCCGCCTTTCTCCGTAAAAATTATTATAGGCTTTGCTTCTTCGTCTCATTACTATAGATTTCACTTTTTTCCTTTCTTTCTTGATCTTCTTACTACATATAATAGCAAGTTTTAACGGTTATAGTATTAACTGTCAACAGAACAGAAAGCCTTACTATACTAATTGGTGGTAACACAAAGTAAAATTCGAGATAATTCTCTCTACATACACGTGTACTGCTATTTTTCTTTCTGTTATGATTTGTGTTTTACTGTTTTATTGGTTTACAATGTTTGCTGTTGACATAACAAAAAAAAAAACGTCTATTAAGCCATCGTTTGTTTGATGTCCAAGTAGCTAAGCCCACCTGCAGCATTTGGAAAACATACCCATTGTGGAATTACGTAAAAGTATTAAAATAACATTAAATTACTAAATACGATGAGCGATGAGTTGCATAGTCAGAGCGTCATTGCCTTTTAGGATCCACTTTTGCATATTTTAAACAAGACGTACACTCAACGTAAACCTACTTATAAAAATAGTCGAAGAAATGTTCTTAATATTAAACGATAACATTGCCCCGGACTGTGCCCGACTTTTTATACCCACCACCTTTGTTCTAAACAAGAGTAACAAAAAAAGGGGAAAAAGTACAATTTTCCAACTGTATAACCGTGAAAGGGCTTGGATTCTTTTTTTTTTTTGGAAAAAAGTGTTCTCAGTTTAAGTTGCACTGTGAGCGTGCTTTTTAACCTATTTGGCCTGTTTCCAATCATAGTCTGCATGCAAGAACTTAGAACGTTTTCTAACAAATTTGAATGCGATATCTAACTTTTTGCGAATTTCCTTCTTAGTATTGCGAACCTTTTCACGTTTTTTATTTACAGCTCCTGCGGAGACAGTTTACTAATTCCTACCTAAATGAGTGCCTGAAAAATTTCCGAAAATCTAAAGGCTTTTAAAAACAAATAAGAATATTATGATCGGGCAAGGCCGATCAGTAGGATACGCTGCACCACGTTTCTAGTAATCACGTGAAAATATTGTCGAACTTGGGATACTCACGATATCAACCATTGCTTTATGGTTTTCTCTTGATGCTTTTTGTCTCATATTCAATCCTTTCCGATCCTCCAATCGGTAATGGCCCCCCATAATGAAAGTGCTACCAGCTTTGTGTTATCTGCTAGACCTAATTTCTACTTTTCACTATCTATGCTATTGATACCAGATGAACTTTATTATCAAGTGCTATTAGCACTCTATAGCACTCTATATTTTTTTTATCAATTTTGTTATTAAGAAATTGGATTAAATACTCGGGTTTTACTTTCAGTTAAATTTTTTAGGTAAACAAAGTTGATTGCATTTGCAGGCATATAAGCTCTTTGCAGTCTTTTTCTACACTTTAGACATTGTTGTCTAAATTGTTTTTCCTTGAAACGTTAGTTTTATTGGCTGTTTATTACCTAATATTTTACATAATATATAAACGTAAAAACCCGACGAGCCTCTCGAGTCTGATAGTTGCTTAAGAAGTGTTTAAAAAAACCAAAGAATTTATTTTCAAAATGTTGGAAAGCCATTAATTCATTTATCGTTATTTGATCGTCTGATAGAAAAAAATCGAAATCAGTTTTCTTCTAATCGAAAGCTTTAAACAAACTAAAAATTTTTAAATTCAACTCAACATTCTTCTTTTATTGTCTTATTGCTTAAATAATTGCAGGTGGCCAGTGGTATGGAGTCGATATTACGAAGGAAGACATCTCCGATAATTTCCGAGAATGCGTTTGGGAACCATCCATAATTAAAATTAATGCTTTAACTGCTGCCGCAGAAGCTGCTTGCATGATACTGTCTGTGGATGAGACTATTAAAGGTCCGAAAGCTGGCGACGCCCCGGGTGCCGGCGGTCCTATGGGACGTGGTATGGGTAGACCTATGTAAAATGTGTTTGCCCTTCTTTTTTTCGTCTACATTTCGTCTAATTAAATACGATTTTTATTAATCGCAGACTTTTTATTTTTCATTAATTTTACCATAATAACAAATAAATTTTTACAACTAATATTGTTTTCTACATACAGTAATAATCACAGTTTTTCCAAAATAAATGCATTTAAAATCGCTTTTTATATAACATGGAAAAATGGAATAAAACAACTCATACAACTGACAACAATTATTGCTTTGAATTTATTTTCTCTAATAACAAATACAGAAATATTAGGTGTACAAATAAATACTGTGTATTTTTGTTTTTCTTAATAAAAGTCAGCAACAGTACACATTCTACAAAGCCTAAAAATCGAGATAATCGCCATCGTTATTTATTGTCTTTTGCCACTTTTGTCGGGTAACTGGGGAAGCCTTTTGAGAAGTTTTTCGAGCTACTATTTTGCTAAGTATGTCTGTATCGATCTGAATCAGTCGTATTCAAAAGAAAACAAGTCTGGAGAATACTCCGAAATCGGCAGAAGTGCAGAGCCCAAGCTGAGAGAATCACTTGCTGAAGCGGACCGACTTATACAAAACTCATTATTTACAAGATAAAAATTTTGTTTGCACGCAATCTCGTAAACCGCTTTCTGGCTGGTTCGTAGCTTACTTCATTTTCTTGCTAAACCAACTACGTAGTTTCCGTAGTTTCATATCCACTTTTTCCAATATAATCCAGTAGCAAGCAGAAAAAACTGCAGTGTCGAACAATCGCTTATGAAGTGTACTGAGGCTTAGCATTTATATAAATAAATAAACAGAATCTATCCTAAGATCCAATTTATATACGCTTTCAAACTTGTAAGTCCTTTTTTTACAGGGCAAAATACATGCGACATGTGACAAACTTGATGATATGTTTCACAAAAAAAGTACTACTGAAATCCACATTAGACATTTATAAAACGAAAACCATTCATTTTTATTACAAAAAGCAAATTAAAATTTATTAAAAAAAAAAAAAAATAATGTGAAAATTCAGTCCCTAAGTACATATAACTTATAAAAGTTGAAATGGAAATTAGCAATAAAAACCAATTTCACAATTATTCATCGGCACTTGGTAACAAACGTCCACACTTATAACGAATTGGACCAAAGATATTATCATCGATAGATATGTCAGGTATATGTAGCACAGCGGCCGTGTGTGATTCAAATGAAGCATTTCTTTCGTCATTAACAGCCAAGTGTCAATAGAGCAAGTCACTAACACATGTATGGACATAAACCGACTCACTTCTGATCACAGTATTCCTTCGATTGTCTTGTTTCTTGTTGTACACATAAGTCGCTGTGAGACACTGTCAAAATTAGAATTAAAAAAAAAATTTTTTATCTCTTATTCGTGCTAGAAGAAGAAATTCGTGTAGAAAAAGTGTATTTGTTGTCATTTCAGAATTGGGTAAAAAAGAATATATAATAACAGAGTGTGTGTATCTAAATTCCTTAGACGTCGTAAGCCTGAGCTATAAAAGCGAAACGTTACAACATTAGTAATTTTACTTTATATAAGAATATTTTGCGCTCAGAACTCTATTCACACCAACGGATATACAAAAATTTACACGGCTGACAATGCCTCGAAAGATGAACGAAGAGTTATGTGAGAATGTGGCTAAAAAGGATCGATGCGCAAATGATCGATCAGTCGCAAATGAAAGGCGTTCTTTCTTAAATTTAGAACGATTCCGCGGTGGGCGTAACTATCAGTAAAGATTGGATGAGAATCAAAGCGAGGATTTATTCCAACAAAAATCATCTATGTATAATATTTATAAGCTCACGATATGTGTTGTTATGCCCTTTACACTCATCGGGAATATTTTATACGACACTCGAACAGCGAGCATATTAATCATTTTAATAGTTTGCTGCCTCCAAGTCTCTGTCAATATATTAAACGACTTGATTTGAAAGAAAAAAGAAACGATAAGCAACTTTTAGGACAAGCCTCGGTGCATTCGGGTGTTATCGTTTCGTCTTTGTTCGAATATTAAAAAAGATTCAGTAAAATACAGCTCTTCTTACGACCGCAATTAGTTTATCTTTGGAGTTTTAAGATCATTTTCAAAATATTCCGGTAATATTTTTGCAAATCGTTAAGATTTAACTAAGCGTATTTTTTTAGTTCAATAAGCAGAAATAATTACGAAGAGTGATCCTAGACGCATAATGCCCTTCCAAGTAGTATTTTATGTAAAACTTCGCTTAATATAAAACCAGCTAGAAATTGTGCAAAAAAAAAAAAGACTTGCGGAAAATGTATTTGAAACAATAACCGAAACCTGTATACATTATTTTACGTATATACAGGAAATTTACTGTCTATATATGTACATATTTATATATATACATCTATATGCACGTTAGAATCCATGTATATGTGTACATGTGACCAGAAATTACTTGAACGCCCACCTAAATTGCCGACTCTTTGGCTCTGCATTTATGCTTCAAAACTGTACTTTGTAATGGCGTATTATATACTATTTGTATAAATCCGTGCATGTGTATGCGTTATATATATATATTCACATATGAAATATGAATAGAGAGTACAGCATGACAGTATATATATATATATATATATGTATATATATATATATATGTATACACTATATACATAAAACTATACTTGTGTTACATAGGAGAATTGAAAATTCGATAACTGCGCATGTGCCTGTACACACGTAATGCGGTATATATATCAATTTTGTAGATTTTCCGGTTTTCCCACTAAAAATGTATATATTGTTTTAATATCAATATTGTTCTTTTTATTGTTTTAATCCAATCCAATGTGTAATTAAAGTCCAATTTAACAAAAGTTTGACATTTCAGAACCTACGCCGTCTTCACGATATCCCAATATAGAAATTTATGTTCAAAAAGATTTAACCGAATGTTAATAGTAATATTTCTCCTGGAAGGAGAATTAACATAAATCACTGGAATTCTTGAAAAAAGGAAAGTAAAGAATGTCCTCATATTACTAGAAAAAAAAAAAAAAAATTATCGATTTTTATAAATTTTTTAGGAAAAGAATTCCTTGCTTTTTATAGCCTGCAGCATACAAAGCAAAACAAATTTCCATTTGTTGCCAGGATCTCTAGGATTTATTTCTCTTCACGTAGGTTTTTCTTCAATGAAAAGGTTTTTATCACCGAAACGTGTTGTCAGAATTAGAAGCTTTGCAGCGGCTACAATCTTGTCATTTAATAGAAATTATTTATTTAGGACGTAATTCCTCTAGACATATGTATATATATATAAATATATATATATGTATATATATATGAAATATATGGAATCTAATGACCCTAGTGCTGATGGTTCAACCATTCGAATTTCGAATCTTTCAACATACGTGCGTTGAAGAAAAATTGTCTCTCATTAAAAACCAGTCAGTCGCTTTATTTAAATAGTGTCACTATGTCCGCCCCAGCCAAACAACAGTACCCGGCTATTGTGTAAGTAAAAGAAGAGTCAAGTTTATCTAGGCATAATTCTGAAAAGTGAAGTACTTTGCTTCAAATATTCCACAAGACGCGATCACGCGAACATCTTACCACATGCTGAGCAAGAGTTTATGGGTAATTTTCTCGAATTTGTTTATCATTCATTCATCAAACATTTTATTGAAATGAATTTTTACACAGATTGCAAACTTGTTAATGTGCTTGAAAAATATTTTGAACAAATTTTGAAAATAAAAACATTGCGCGTTAGAGCACCAATCGCATTAAAATTCTATTGATACCCTCCATCGAAAATTTATGGCATATTTGTCTTGTCGGGATGTTTCCAGCATCCACAAGGATCTCTTAGAGGCCATATAGAGTATGCATATTCTTGTTAAGTGTCAAATATGATTTAGTAGGCATGTCTGTCTCTCTTTCTGTCTCTCTGCGTGGCTGTTCCTAATAAACACTCTCCGTCAAAAATCAAAGATGTCAGCTTCAAAGTAAACAAAAACATTGAAAATAGATGTCGGCAGTGTGTCATTGGGTCAAATTGGGCAAAGAACGAGCCAAAAGGAACTGAGAATCCGATTTTGATTTGTTGTTTTGTTAAGGTAAAGTTGGTAAGTATACGAGACGAGTCGCCGGACAACCGCATATAATTTTCCTGTTTGTTCCCATTTCAAGACCTTTTCGACCATGTTCTTAGAGATCACAA
>CCAG010001929.1:0-35153 GCA_001077435.1 Glossina morsitans morsitans
AAACAGTTTTAGAAGCTTATGGCGGTGCTGCTCCAATTGTTGGTTTTGGTTTTAACGAATCGAGTTCGACGAAAGCTCAGCTCAAAACCTCAAATATTTTCCGAATAGCTCAGGAGCTGATGAACCAACTGTTTCTAGACGTTTACATGCGATGGGAAGTATCCAAAAGGCGGGGAGCCGTTTCAATATCGCGGTTTCTTTGCTTGCCGTATTCTGACTGGCGATGAAAACTTGGTCTACTCCAACAATCCCGAGCGCGAAAAGTCATAAGTTACTCCAAGAGAATCATTCACATCAATACCGAAAAGGAATATTCATGGTATTGCTGTGCATACGGTAGGATCAACGAGGTATAGTGTATTACGAGCTCCGAAACCGAATGAAACTGTTACTGCAGATGTCAACAACTTGAATAATGGATTGTTGCAAAAAAGACCAGCAATAGCGGTGAACAGATCCGAAATCCATCCTCTTGCATGACAATGCTCGGCCACACGTTGTAAGAGTTATCAAAGATATAGTGTCGCAGCGCGAATGGAAAGTACCGCCGCATGCTATGTGGACTCACTAGACCTAGCTGTCCTCTGATCATCACTTGGTTATATCAATGCAGCATCGCTTAGCTGCCGCGTTGTTTCGAGATGCTGAGAAAGTGCGAAAATGGGTCGATGATTCGATCGCTGTCAAATCAACATCGTTCCTGTGACACGGTACCGTGATGTTTCCAGAAAGATGCGAAAAAGTTGTAGAAAATTATTGAAAATATTTTGTCTTGTTTTTCTCAATAAACGCCTTTTCCAAGTGAAAAAATGATCAAAATACATGAAAGCACCTAATAGCATCTGTTGAGTATCAGGAATTGCACGTGCGCTAGTTCCATAGGGTCATTATAGGTAGAAGTAATTGTTTTACGATTTGCTAGAACAGTAAGCCAGTACGATGTGAATTTCTAACACGACTTGGGCATTCTCATTCCCAACTTCTTCTTTTTTGCTCCCGAAACGTCTATTTTTAAATCTCTTGTTTTCGCAAACGCTGAAGAAGTTAGTAAAAGACCGATATTATTCAATCCAAATGTGTTTCACTAGGTGGTCTACAAAGCGAGTGAACTGCCGACGCAAATCCAAATTTAAGTCTGACGGAGATAACTTCAATGGTTAACATTCCTCATATTCTATTTGGAACTTTTTAGCTGATGTTGTGTAGCATAAAGCCCGTTGCTCGTTTTTGAAATTATTCAAGTCTTTTAATAAAAAAAAAGAAAAGTCGGAGTATTACAGTCGAAGTCCCGGCATAGGCGTGATAATACACCAAAAATTGTACTTTACTTCCATAAGAAGGCATACTTTATATCATACCGTTATAGGGCGTGAGGTCAAATAAATAGGCGTAGGTGATCAAAATTCGGCGCAGTTAATTTCTGTGCCCGGTTATTATTATGGACCAATTTTCATCATAAATAATTTTGTCATATGAGAGCTTACTTTTCATTAGACGCTTTACGGACGGAATGTAAAAAATAGACTTACGTGATTCAAATTTGGTGCAGTACTACTTTTCTCCTTGGAAAATGTTAAAAAGTAGATGGTTTTGCAACATACCTTACATTACATTTCGCAGGAACAGTTAGATGAGAGGGACTCAAAACATCAGTTCATTCAACCCAAATATTTTACATCAACTTAGTATAATCGGCAAATCTTATAAAGAAATACTGAAACGATTTCTTCCGACACGTCATTGTGCAAATTTTGTCGAAATATCTCAAAGATAGCGATCTCAAAGATAGTGGCTGAACATACAAATAGATAGGCAGACATCAGACCGACGCAAATGCTTAAACGGCTTCGGAAAATGATTCTGAGTCCATCGATGTCATAATAGATATAGACGGCTTAATGATTACAAAGACATTTTCGTTTGTGAATGGAATTTTCGTACCGAACCGTTAGTGTAGGCAAGCCGATCTTCATAGCGAAAAAGCTATTGACGATAACATGCAAGAAACTTCGGGTTTCTTTATGCTTTCACATGACTTAATACAATGTATTCACCGCATTTTTTATTTCTTCAGAAAAATGCATCAGAGATTTTATACAAACCAATTTAGGAACCGATCAGTCTAGCTTAATAATAGTATTTCACTTTTCGGTTTAAAAGCTTTTCCTACACTTGAGAGAATTTCTCGAATGCTCGTTAACTGAAAACCATCGCCAGCGAAAAAAAAAATTTAATCTTTGTATAATCTGTGTATAATTATTCCCTACACCATTTATGGTAGAGGGTATATTAAGTTTGTGCGGACGTAAACAACGCATAGAAGGACTTAAGGTAGATCCACATTTTATTTTAGCGAAGCCTGTCTGTCCGTCTGATGTGTGTCCAAGTAAATTTGCGTTCAATCTACAGGTCGCAGTTTATGGTAGAGGGTATATTAAGTTTGTGCGGACGTAAACAACGCATAGAAGGGCTTAAGATAGATCCACATTTTATTTTACCGAAGCCTGTCTGTCCGTCTGATGTCTGTCCAAGTAAATTTGTATTCAATCCACAGGTCGCAGTTTATGGTAGAGGGTATATTAAGTTTGTGCGGACGTAAACAACGCATAGAAGGGCTTAAGATAGATCCACATTTTATTTTACCGAAGCCTGTCTGTCCGTCTGATGTCTGTCCAAGTAAATTTGTATTCAATCCACAGGTCGCAGTTTTTGAGATATTTTGATGAAATTTGATACAATGATGTGCTTTGGTCGAAGGACGAACGCTATTGTAAACGGATTGGATCGATCCACTTTCTCGACCACTCTGAAAGTCGTTATATGGAAAAAAATTGCAACTTTCGAAATTTCTCCACAAAAGTGGCTAAGTAGTAGTATGTCGGCATTCTAAAATGGCGTAAAAACTTTAGACTGGCTGGGGCAATATTTTGAACCCCTCTTATATATGACGAAAACTGAAGATCACTAGACAAAAAAGTCTAATCTTCAATGCCTGATGAGGAAAATCAGATCATAATAAGATAAAAAACGTGAACTGTAACAAATTTGGACCATCTCGGCCTATTTTAATCCTTTATAGCGCAGAAAAGTCTACATTTTAATATGTTATAATGAAAACTGTTTTTTAGGGCAGAAAAGTCCAAGTTTTAATATTTTATGATGGAAATTGGTCCATGACAGCAAAACAATCAAAACAATCAACTTTTTTTAGACCCTAACATATGTAAATGTTATCATGAAAAAGAAAACAAAGTTTAGTTTCTAGTTTTTAATGATCGAAACTGAAATTTAAGTTTGGGCCATCCTTCAATATGAACGCTTTAATGAAAGGTTTGCCTTTGCATGAAAATAATGTATAATTTTTGATGTATTGTTTCCCAAATGGGCCACTAATTGTACTAAAGGAATTGGCGTAGGGTCGACCTTGCCCGACTATAATGTTCTTACCTGTTTTTACTAATTACGTTATTTGTTCGCTATTTGCAAAACATTCCCTAATGCCGAACAAACACTTTTATGAAACTGTAAGAGTAATAGCTGAAGAATATTGAAGTTAGTCTTTAAATCGACCTCTTTGGCAGGATGATGCAAAATCGACAAAGAATTTAGAAAAGTCCCCCTCACTTTGATTCACAAAAAAAAAAAAAAGAAAAATGAAATTCAAACGGCGAACAAGGGATGTAAAAGTTTCCCTTACACGTAATATTTTGTTTATGCCTTGAGAGGATTATGGCCGGAATGTATTGAATTGAAAAGGGAACGATAAGCTTAACTAGGCAACACCCTTGGCGTGTTGTTATTTAAAATCATA
Source organism: Glossina morsitans morsitans (assembly GCA_001077435.1). Taxonomy (NCBI): domain Eukaryota; kingdom Metazoa; phylum Arthropoda; class Insecta; order Diptera; family Glossinidae; genus Glossina; species Glossina morsitans. The sequence goes on from CCAG010001929.1 coordinate 3,812, forward strand.
GTGATTTGTGCATGACAACCATACTTAACTGAATTGAAGGAACAATTTACAAAGAATTATTTCATAGAAAACACGAACTGCTTGCTGCTTGCTGGCATTCAATAGGTTAGATAAACAAGGCAAAAAAGGACTTTTACGTCAGCAACAATGTTTACCCAGAATTCTAGCGATTTCCAAGGATGTCTGCACGTGTCACAAAATACATTTCCTCTTAACTAACTTTTGCAATGTGAAAGGGAAATGTAATAAAATACATACGTAATGACTTATATATACAGTTGATTCTATTATTAGTAGGAAAGCAGTACAAACGCCTTAAGCTCAGTTTTAGGTATACTCATCCTTGAGCGTTAAACTTAAAGCAATAATAGCAAACTCTTTCACTTTTACGGTACGAATTGTAATTTCACGAAAGCTTTAAGTTCATCGTTGTTTACCTTCAGTAGCCTATTAATTTTTTATTGTTTCTTATAAAGTGAGATTTTTTTATTGCTTTGATAAAGATGTCAAATCCTTTATGGTTGTCTTTTCTTAAATTTTTTGCTTTTATATAATAGTTAAACATATATGTGCGTGTAAGAAGAGATACGCAGATCGAAATGGTTTTCTACATTATCATGGATGGACGTATAGCAATTTCACCACTTCCTTTTTGCTTATATATCGTAAGATATATCGTCTGGTGATGTCGGATGAAAAATGCTACGCCGATTTGGTCATTTCCAACCGGCCCTTTGTCTTTGTTCTCATCTTACACTTCTATCCTCAATACGAGACTGAAGATCGGGCTCAAATATGAGCACGATTTCATTATTATAATCAATAACTTGTGATATTTAACGGAATTACTACTGTCCGAGAAAGGTCTCGGATTTAAAAATTTTTTCTTAGAGCGAATATATCTATTATTTTTAACTGGTTATAAGTTAGTGGAAAGAAGTGTAATCGAAATTCTCACTCGTTTGAATTTTATTTTTTTCTTCTTTTACATTAGCTTTAACTGAGTGTAAACCATAGTGCTGGTATAATGGTGTTAATTTGTTGGTAATGGGAAGAAGTTGTTCAAAAGAGAAAATGCAAAAACCAATCGTATACTGCAGGCGATGAATTATTTATGTATAATGAAAAAAATAAATAAAAACAAGCAACCAAATTACATTCGGTCGGGATCGAATCTTTTACACCCATCACCGTTTACCCTAAAAACGACAAAAGAAGTAAAAGAACAAAACTCTCATGCTCTATAATATGGAGTGGGTGCCGCTGATTTCCTCTATTTAACAGGCGGACATGTTTAGGTTGACATTCAAGGGTTGTAAGTGACCAAGAATCTATATACATATACAGGGTTTTTGAAGCTTGTTTCTGCCCGTTATAAAAGTATTGAAGAAACAATTCAATTTTCATATACTATAACATTGGATCAATTTTTTCCCATTTTTGTATACAAATGCTACAGTATATGCGTTCAAGTATTTGGGCATTTGTTTGCAATTATTTATGAAGACTGAGCAAAAAATCAATTTTTCATTCCCTTTCAAAAACAGAGTTGTTCTCAGTTTACGTGGTGCTGTGGGCGTGTCCTTCGACCGATTTGACCTTTTTTCAATACCAGCACACAAGAACGTGCAAGCATTTCCACCATTTCTGGCGAATTCGAAGTTGATAGCTTCATTTTTGCGGCCAGGAAAATGTTTACAACAGCCATTACACAGATGGACAGACGGACATGTTTAAATCGATTTAAGATTTGAGGCTGATCAAGAATATATATACTTTATGGGGTTTCTGACAATGAAGACGTTTCGAAGAAATTTTCTTAAACAAAAATTTTCAACAGGCAACACTGCCCATAAGCGTGTTTTTCCGCATAAGCATAAACTAAATATAGGTATGCGCGTTTATATGAAACACCATTTCACGTTTAGTTCGAAACTTTGAGTACCCTCCAACAAAGCAATATTTGTACTTCTGTCGTCCTCTATATGCACACATTTAGTCTTTTGTAATGGGTGTGCAAATAAGTTCTCCATGTTGAAATTTGTTGTTTTTTTATAATTTCTTGTTAAAACATACCGAACTCATTTCTCTTGTCATTTTTAGTATATATAACCTAAACATTGGTATTTGGACGGTATTAGTTTTAAATTGTTCGAACATGCCATACACACACACACACACACGCGGTGTATTAAAGGGTAAAGAGATGGATGTGAACAAATAGCACATACGGCACCGTAAGCTATTCTGCGTCAAGTTGGGAATAAAGGTAGCTGCAGGTAAAGCTGCAACAATGAATACGTTGGGCGAAAAGGCTGTAAGCTGTAAAACAGTTAGGAAGTGATTTGGCAGATTTCGTGCAAAGCATTTTAGGCTTGTAGGCAATAAATCGTCTGGAGTATTGCGGAAGCTGTTGGATGAAGAAATTCAATGCGTAATAGAGGAAAACCCAGCGCAGGGCTTGCTGTATAGTTTGGAACAAGACAACAACAGAAATTTCAGTCCTTTTGTCTACACTTCCTCATAGGCTAATCCGTGCGTCTCTCATGAACTAATCCAAAGGAGCAAAAATTTAAAAGTTGACATCTGCTTATAATTATTAAGCCGCTATATAAATAGGGATTACAGTGGATCCCGTACAGCAATCCTAAATGAAGAAAGCATCCACGTCTCTTGCAAAACCGAATATTTATGCCCAGAAGGTTATATTTTGTATTTGGCAGCACTGAAGGGGATCACCTACTGCGAACACCTAAAGGCCAACTAGTCAAACCAAGTTACGTGCTTGAAGAAAGGACTCTGTTTACCGCCAAAGGAGGACATAAACTGATTTTGCCTTACGACAACATATACAGTGACCATCTTCAACTTGAATTTGGAACTTCAGTCGTGTGAAGCTTATTCTCCAGACTTGGTTGTTTATCATAACCAGTTGATCAGATTGATGCAGTCAGATTTAAAAGATCTACGGCTTGTAAAAGTTAAAGACGTGCGAAAATGGCTCGAACTGTCTTTCACGAAGATATGCATAAGCTACCCAGCCAAAGACCATAGATAACGGTTGTGAATATTTCACAATTTTACACATTTTGATATCAAAATACAATTTGGTTTCCAAGCATTATTAGATAGACTTAGACAACGGCATTATTGTGTGCTTGTCAGTCTTAGCAGCATTTTTGTTGCACTCTATATGGAATATGAATAAACAATTCGACAAAAACGATACAGAACTCATAGCAGGCTTTTCACTTTAGCCGAACGTATGATTTGTTTTTATTTATTTATTTACTTCTGATCTAATAAAGGAAGAGTTTTTGTGTCTGTTCTTCTGTTTTCTTCCCATTAGTTTTTCACATTTTTCAGAAACTTCCTTTTTCCTCCGTTCTTTTTCTTAAATACCATATGTTTTCTTTACTGTTGGCATGATTGCATCATTGTAATTTTTGTAAAAACTGCTGAAGGCAATAGCTGAAGCAGTTGGCCAAATAGCTTACGTGTCTTGTTAAAGGAAAATCATACAGTTGGCGTTCGTCTACACAAATGTTAATGAAGAAGTTCAAAATTAATGAAGCGAAAAATTTCGTTCAAAGTAATTTTTTCAAGTAAAAGAAGAAAGAGCAACTAAAGTTCGACTGAGGCAAAATTTCGCATACCCGTAACCATTAAAGGCTTTAGCTCCCCATGCTTTTTTTTAATGGTTCCAACAAAGAGTGTATGGGATAAAATTTATGCTCCATCTTTTAATTTCGCGTTACAACGCCACAATAATTAATGAAGAATTAACTAACTTAGCTTGTCCCATTCAAGTCTCGAAGTCATCTTATTTGATATCCATATCGACGGTTTTGTGATGAAAAATTTAATGTACTATGTCGTGGAATCCGCGGTACTTAATTCAGAACTAACACACTTACCTTGTCGCCCTCTACTTTCCAATTCTTTTTATTTGATATCTATGTCGACGGTATTGTTAAGAATAAATTAATCCATCTCGCCGTGGTGTCCGCCATACTTATCTCAGAATTAGCGCAATTTTATTTTATTTAAATTTAACGTATCTTCATTTGATCAATGTACAAAATAGTTTTCAACATTCTGTCTTGTTTACCTTAATCATAAGGATAAGCATAGAACCTCAAAAACTTGAAAGACATAAATCATTTGTAACTTTGCATAGGCTTGGCCGATTTTTTCCATTTTTGCACATAAATAGTAAAGTAAACGCATAACTTTTTGCTTAGAGAAACGGAGTTGCATTCAGCTTACGTTTTATTGTGGACGTGTGTTCTGGCTAATTTGGTTCATTTTCAATACCAACGTGCGTGTAGAAACTTCTAATGTTTTTATAAACTTTAAAGTCGATATCTTCATTTTCGCGGTCAGGAGAGTGTCAGCAATATATCAGACAGACGGACACACGTGGGTCAATCGAATCAAAATTGCACGCCAATCAATATTATATATAGTTTAAAAGTCCCCTGAAGCTTACTTTTGAGTGCTGCAATTATTGTGACAAAATGGGTATCACAATTCAGAAGTTGAATAAATAACGTAAAATTACGAAAGACGATTTACGTTACAATAAGATTATGTTTTGTTTTCACGAAAATGCGTAACTCTTTTGTTTGTCAAAATCTACGCACGCAGATATTTTAAAAATTTGCATTCGCGTACAGTGCAGCACAAGTTATGTGTTCATCTGCATTTAAAAACACACAATCAATTTTGTTTTCACGTACACTGCGTAATGCAATCCAATGTGTTCAGCACTTGAGTTGTACGGAATTGAAGCAACTTTACGTAGAATTGAAATCGCTTTATTAATATTGCGAATCCTATATAGAGTGCGATAAAAACGTCATCATTGCTGTCAGTCCTTACGTTGCTGCCTGTTAGTATTTATATTGACATTAGTACTGCTGTTAGTATTTAAAGTAGTACTCTTTGGTATTATGCAGGCACATAGTGCCATGGACTTGCTATGCCAATGTTCATTCAGTCATACTTTAACTAATATGTCAGTTTATCTATGCAGTTTACGTATTAGTCAGAATTTAATACTAGATTTACCAAACCAGCCAAAATGACTGGTCGTGGAACTTCAATTCAAAATTCCCATTACATATAACATTTACTTGCCCAAATGATGTTATGTCTTTTGTAGCTATAAATAGAGAATAGATTTTATGAATTTAATGTTACTTTATATATATTAGTAACAAATATATTTTTTGATATAACCGTCTATATATATATTTATATTTTTATATTCAATTAGCTGGTAAATCTAGTGTTAACTACATAATTCTGTCGATAGCCTTAGATGTTGTTGCACTTTTTTTTGCTATTGGACTTTACCCTCACAATCTATTTCTCTATCTAAATTAATAATAATAGTAGTAATAATTGCAAAATTGATTGAAAATGGCCCTTAATCTTTATATCGAGATTCAGATCAATATTTAGCAAGAATTATAGGTCACAATTATTCGCTTATTGCGCTGCATTGTTATGATCGAACAACGAAACTCAAACAGATGAACGCAGGCGTCAGACTATAGATTTCTTTCTCCATTCCTACCACTTTCAGCGTTCTAACGACAGACGACGGTAAGACAAATAGGGTTAAGTGGACTCAATTTCTGATGCTAATCAAAAATATTAACATTTTATAAAATTTTTCCAAAGGCTAAGAAACCCAACAATGACTTAATTAAACTTTCTTTGTTCGACATTGGGTATGAAAACTAGTTCCAGGTCTGTTCAGCCTTCTTCTTTTGGTGTGGACTAGTTTTATCTATTACCTTTAGTGGGAAGGACTAGGAATCTTAATGTTAAGTTGTTTAGTCGTTTTGATGTTTGAATTTAGCGTAAGAAGAAACGCTCCTACGCTGTGGTAACTCATGAGCAACAAAAAAACTTCGTGATATATGTGGTAAGACAACCAGTTTCATCACAATTGATTTGGCTTTCCTTCAGAACGTTATCGAGAAAAGATCAACACTAAGATTGGTAAAAAATTTCATAGATGTCCTCCTAACTGTGTCTAAGTGGGAAAAGATAGCTTGCAAGTAAATAATTTTGTTCAAAAAAAGAAAAAAAAACAAGAATGAGAAGATGCATGACTTAAGAAAGCTTAAATGTAGCTTCAGTATGCGAAAATTATTTAAAAAACTTCTCCAATCTCAAAATAAATCCTAAGTTTATATTCTATGCACGCTTGTTATGAAAATTACGTAAAGGATATCGAAATGAATATACTTTCAGCTGATAGGTATAAACTAAATTTCAACTAAATTCATTGTAACACGAGATGTTAATGGTTTTAACGATGTTGACAGAAGTCGAATATATATATATGTATACATATATATACGTGCACACCAGATATATATATATATATATATATACATGCACATACACTTAACTAAACTAGTCAAACTAAACATGTTTACGTGAATGCAGGGGTATATGCATGCTTTTATATAAACATAATAACATTCGTTACATCGGTTAATGAATTTAATTAAAATTAAGGTCAGAGTTTAATGAAAATCTAGTTTTTGTATGAATATTAAACATAGATAGGCCTTAAGTCTAAAAAATATACATATTGAAGGTGGAAATGAGAAAAATTACATATATATATATATATATATATATACATATAAAATTTTACATATAAAATATGTGTATATATATACATATTTTATATATGTATATGTACATAAAATATATATATACAAAATGTATATATATGAAATATGTATATATATATATATATAGAATATATAAAATATACGTATATAAAATATGTATATATATTTATATATATATATAAAATTCCTTTTCGATTTACCCCATCTTCCTAACATTTCTTACATTGGGTTTGTATCGGTGGATTGTAAATTTTCCCCACCGTACTTTATAGGTAAAATGGGAAAAAGGTACAAGAACTTAATTCTCCCTTTTTCTCTTCAAATATCACAATTGAACTCCCGGATTGAGCAAATTCTTTGCTTATACACGTCATGAACGGTGAGCTCTTGGTAATCCTCTTACATGCTGCATAACCCACTGAATTTTTTATTAATCGTTTCTTTAATCGACAGCTGTGTAGGGCGACTTTTGTTTTATGCTCTCGTTTCGGGTAAAATATCGAAAGTCTTCCTTTTCTTTCATTACGTTTTCAGAAATTTATTAAAAATACACTTTTCGTATAGATTAAGCATTAAACACTAAATTTGTAAAAAGTTTGTAAAAATATTTAGTTTTTCAAATACATATACGCACTAGTCTCACACTGCCTATCCATCCGTTCTTGTCGCTTCATTTTGTAAATGGTTTATCGTTATATATCGTAAGTACACACTTCAAATTTTTTATCAGTGCTCCAAGAAAGAAAACAACTTCAACACTTTCAGTTCATTTTGCACTAAAACGCAAAGTTCAGTAAACTTTTCAAAGAAAAATAAAATAAAAAAAACTTTAGGACGGTTTGCTGTAACGCTATTGCTGCTGCATTTTAATGATGTATCCATAGCAATCGATACTCTTGCACTTTAGTTAAAATGTCGTCTTAAATAACGAACGAATACATAAACTGTGCAAATAATCAAGAAACAAAAAATGAAAAAAGTAAACCTTAGTCTTCCGTGCATTAAGTGGAGACAGGTTTTTGTTTGTCATTTATTGAGATGTTTGCCAAATTGGCGTTTTCACAATTTCTATGCCTGCTTTGTTACCTCAGGGCAGACATCTTTCACGAGATATTATGCAGAGCGATAATGTTGGGCGGAGCGTTTCGAAACTGGAAAGATTTAAAAATCGGGGATGGGCGCACAGTTGCGAAAGCCGCAAGACAAATTGCTCCTGAGTTTGTTTTGTTTTCTCGTTATAAACAAAGAGTGGTTTGCGAATGGCGTTTAGAACCGCGTATGAATAGAAGAAGAGTTCCATTTGCTATTATCCGGTAAGTAATAGATCAAGCAAAGAGTTCGTAACGTTTGTCACGATAATACAAACATACAATCGTATGACTGTGTTGAAGCAGTTCTTGGTGCACGAATCTTTACCAATTCCGTCAAGAACACAGTGTTACTTCAAGAACACTGTGTAGCCTCAATCAAGGTGATACTAAAATTTGTGCAGTTTCATCTATTTTTGCTCACGATCTTTTTCACATGTTATTATTGTCGCGTTTTACTAATCTCTTTGCCATTCCCAGGGGGAGACTCGGCGCATAACACTTTTTAGTGCCAAAGTCATGTGATGTCTAGATATCCAGTTTCTTTTTGTATTCAGCTTTGTGGAAATGAATGAAAATTTTTTTCGATGAAGTTTCGCAAGAATGTCATAAAGTAAAGGGCGTCGGTTTTTCGATCAATTGGCCGATCAGAGAGCAGCACGTCTCAAATATCGAAATTTCGCTTTTAAAAGAGTTAACATGCGTGCGTGCAGCTGCAATTTTTTTACAAAGCTGCGAAAGTTCATCTCCTTAATCATATTCTGAAATTTAGTAAACTTTTTTCACAATTTCTAGCGCAAGATTCCATGATATTATGTATAAATTATACATCCAGACCCAGTGCACACTTGGTACATGTGCTGTAGACGTAAAATAGATTTTGTAAACAAATGCTTTCAACTCTACAGAAATACGATTAGTAATTAATTTGGAAAATTGTCGAACCTTGGAGAAGCAAGAAGTGGAACTAGTAACAATCCCAAGAATGCTTTAAAAAACTCTATATATAATAGAGATCTTAACGCCCTAAACCTAAAATGAATGACGTACGTGACATATATACTAAGTTCATGGTGATGCTTAGCATAACGTCAAGCAGAGAAAGCTTATAATAAACAATTCTATGCATTATCTCTAAATGTCTAACCTCCGTGACCGTTCCCCAATTGATAAGGCGAAGCATTATACTGAATGCTGAAAGTTGTGCAAAGCGAGATCAATCAAAGGTATTTTAGTCTGTGTTAGAGATTTTCCAAATAAATGCTGAAATTTGTTTATGTGTTAATGTCTGTGGCTGCATTAAGCGTATTCGCTATTGGCAATATTAAGCTGGCTTATGCTAATGTGTTACCGGGCGATAGTAAAAACTTTACCTTAAAAGCGCTTAATAATTCCGTTGAGAGTAGTTTCGCAAGCATTACTAATGGGTCCGATAATGTGGAAAACAATAACCGTACAACTTTCTCATTGTCACCATTATCGACCATAATGGAAGAGATTTGGACAAAACAAGCACAACTAAATACTTCTGCCAAAGATAAGTTACAAGCTGTACGCACTGCTGTTACCCAGCTGTGCGATGAATCCATGCTGTTCGCAGGTCGTAATGCATATATGACAGCGAAAGTTAAACTTATGAAACGCTATCTAAACGAAACGGATACAATAAAACATGCAGCTGCCAATAATTTCTTGAATTTGCAACATTTCGTACAGTTAGTGGATGATTTGCTAAGCGCCGATGATGATGAACATGCTATGGAAAATATGCTAATCAAATCTCTAATAGAAAAGTATAAATTGATTAAGTTACAAACTGATGTACAAATCGACGTTCTACAAGCTGTAAAGGTGTGGCAAAATGATGTTCATAAGCAATTAGTTGAAGTTAGTTCAGTTTAGTTGATATTTTCTTCTTTTCCACCAATGGACTTGATGAACCAGTTTATGGTTGAAATTTTTTTTTTTTTTTTTGTCTATACCAAAGACACTAAGCTGGCATGTACATATATAGAGTAAAATGTGTACATATAAAAACAAAAAATGCAAAAATCACTTTGAGTTGATAAACCAGTTCAGGCTGGTAAATGGCTGCTTTAACAGAGCAAAAAAAAAATAAATAAATAAATAAATAAATAAGAAAAACAACCACTATAAATCGACATATATATATATATGTAAACAAAAATAAAAGCAAGCAAGAAAGTTATAATCGCTCAAGAGCATCCTACCATGTTATTGACTATAGATGCAGTAATTACCTGGTCGGGATTACTTTTGCTTCCAATTTCAAAACAGATTTGTGCTACGTATTGCTACGTAAGTTGCAACTTGAGGCAATGCTTGAATATTTTCGATCTTACTTTTAATTTTTCTTCACGCCCATTTTTAACTTCTCCTAGCTTAACTATGTTGTGATCATATTTTTTAGATTTCTATTCAAACTTTTACGATTTTGAAGACTCTAGGAATCGCTAGAGAAATGGGTAGCTCTGACTAAATCAATCTCAAGATTAAGAAATATATACTATAAGGGGGATTTGTTGTTGTGTCCCATCATGAGAGTGTCATGCAATCAGAAAGATAAAGCTTTTATTTAGTAATTGTAAGTCCGGAAGATGCTGAGCCATAATTATGTTCATGATGATTATGACAGAGCTGACGAAGACATAGCGATAACTCAAGTTAAGTAAACTATGCAGATAACTAAGAAGTGTTTTCGAGCTGACATTCCAATAGCTTAGAGAGAGAGAAACACTTATGGTCTGACCAATGAAACTAAGCCAATATTAAGCGGGATTGCTATATAAGGTAATTTTATGTTCCAACTGTACGCAATTTGAAACGGTGAAGGTGAGCCATGAAGTTAAAAATGCTAATTAATAAACCCAAACGTAGTGTAGGGAAGCTCTCTATCTGAACTGACTATGGTTTCTCTTTGACTAATTTAATGTTATACGATGTTTTATTAAATTAGAAAACCGTTTATAATTCCTTTAAGATATTTAAAGCATACGTCTTTGTTTTTTAAAAAGGAGGTAAAAAATCTTATCATAGCGAACGTTACGCTGCTTAAAAACTGAACATTGGCGATGAAAACTGAGTCTATGGGCGTCATTATTGGAAGGTAACATAATGAAGCACCAATTTATTTAATGAGCTCTTACACAGTTTTCACAAGCAAACGATGAAAAAGTTTTATGATTGCGGATCAACAAATTCCACCAGATGGCTTTTACAGTTTTGTTTTCAAGCAACTATGGAAACTGAAGCAAGTAATAGTTTGGGGTCAAGTCTGTGAGTCGGATGCATTCTCGCAATTTTTGTGGAAATCTTTCATTTTGATAAATTTCGGATCTTTCTTGCCAACGGTCATCTTCGACTCCTTTTTTCCCAATGCAAAGAACTTCTTGTCGCTTCAATTGGACACTTTTCTATACATTTTTATCCATTTTTCAGCACTTTTCACCAATACAATATGTCAGAAATCGGTCGAGTACTTTACGAATTCATGGCGCACGACAAAGTAGTGGTTTTTTTTTGTATCAGTTTAACGCTACTCGGAGATAGATCTTTACATTCTAGTCACTTTAAGACTAGCTTTGCGCAAGTTTTGTAGAAAGACAGTCGAGCTCTCAATGAGTGAAAGCCAAATGCAAGCACCATTTTGAATAACGAAATTTCCAGAGCTAAAAGCCAGGAAGCATCTTCTTCGATCTCGAGGATATATTTTTTCCGAAAGACACAAATTTTTTCTTGCGAGCAACAAGTTAACTCCTTAGCTTAATAAAATTGAAAAACGTGTGCGAGTTATGAGAAAAGTTCTCTCACATTCCCAACATAACCTCTTGCAAGACCTCCCAAACTTGATATTCCGAATCCAACGGGTTTATTAATAGACGCTTGCATATATTTTGATCAGGCAACTGTTGGTGGAAATGATAAAATAATGCGAAGTACCAATGCACATAACGGTTAAATTCGCTGATTTTGTCCTTTCTCTACATAAAGTAACAGTTGTCCATTTAGTACTATTGAGGTATTCAGTATATACAGACACTAATCACGGAGCTCAAACTCTCGAAGCATCTTGAAATCGCAGCAACTTTGAAACCACATAGCAGTTGATGAACCAACTGTTTCTAGACATTTACATTCGATGAAAAAGATTCAAAGGGAGTAAAAATGGCTGCTATACGAAGTAACTGAAAACGTCACTCGTTTCAACGATTCGGCGATTTTTTTGCTAGCCAAGCAGAGAAAGAAGAGTTTTCTAAAGCGTATTGTGACTGGCCATGAAAAGTGGATCTACTATGACAATTTCAAGCGCAAAAATCGTGGGTTAGTCCAGGAGAATCATCCACGTCGACACCGAAGCGGATTATTCATGGACATTTTGCTGTGCATATGACGGGATCAGCAGGTTGTAATGTATTACGATCTGTCGAATATTTGCAAATAGTTTTGTCGTATTGTTGCAAGAAAGAGCAGCAGTAGGGGTTAAAATGGCTACCATACGAATTGACTGAAAATCACATTTTGGTCGCTTGTTGCAATTGTTGTCGAGGATATACTGTTGCAGCCCGAACGGGAAGTTCAGCTCCACCCACCGTATTCCTGAGACATGGCGCTTTCTGATTACTACTTGCTCAGATCGATGGAAAGTGGCTTGGCAGGCACGCGGTTTCGAAATACTGAAGAATTGCAAAAATGGGTCGATGATTCGATCGCTGCTACAACATCGTTCTTTCGATATGGTATCGCAATGTTGCCAAAAAGATTGGAAGATTGTACCAATTTTTCTCAATAAATGCCTTTTCCAAGTAAAAAATGATCAAAATAGATTGTGAAAATCGTTAATTGAAGTGTAAATGTGAAAAAAATGTGAGAAATTTATCAACAAATGCTAAATTAATAAAAAAAGAATAAAGCATAGGGGTACCTTTGCTTATTTTTCAGAAAATTGTATAAAATTGCAACAATTTTTCCTCCTATTTTTTATACACTTTTCTTTCGATTTTTAAAAATTTTCCCTTTATACTCTCGGACTGTACTCCGTTATTATAATAAAAATGATTAGTGACCTGCCTGTGAGCGTACAACACATATGTCATGTTTTTTGTAGTCCCTAAATTTATGATTAAATATCAGAATAACAAAAACGAGTCAAAAGTTTACAAAACCGGTTTTGCAGTTGCCTGAGAGAAACATATGGTTAGTGATGTCTCCGTGATGGTGCTCAGAATACGGTGGTGAGGCAACAGGCTTATATACCTTTGTCTGATACTTTTTTTGCAGTGAAAATAAAAACTGCACATAAAAATTTAATAATAAACTTAAACGTGTTTACGGAAACGGAGTCACGCGTGATTGACAGGCTTTTCATTTATTTATTTATTTTTCTTTTTTGAACATTCTATTTTGTTGCGCAGATATCAATTTCCCCCAATCAAATCTTTCCCACTAAATTCTTGGAAAATAAACTTTACCGTGTGCTTAGCAACGGAGGTCTTCTATGTTCGTTGCTTTATATGTTTTACACGTTATTTTAACATTAGCGGGATATTTGCCTGTTTTCGACAGAGTCTGCAATAATTTCAGTAACTATCAGATACTTATTTTACATATATATATATATATATATATATATATATGGGTGTGCGTCCTATACCATTTGCTATACAGGATATATTAAATTTCTACGAATGTATGTAACATCCAAAAATGGTTAAGATATACGCATCTCTCATTTTATCGGTCGATTCATAATCATTTGTTGAAACGATTTAAACTTATCTCCCCCTCTGGCCGTGCTATTCATAAGTAAAAAATTTCTAAGATTTTTAGATGATTTGGTAAACTGGTGTGCTAAACAATGAATGGAAATGGGTTGGATTGACCCAATTTTACCACTATACCCCACATAATGTCTTATTACAGGTAAGAATCGCGAATACCAAGTCAGCCATACGGGGAAGCATATACCGATCGGGCACTCATTCACTAGAATTTTCGGCATTTTATTAGGTGAATAAATGAGGCATTCTTTTAGACGAAGCGGAGTAGGGCGTGTAGCGGTTTCCCTGCCTCGACTATGATAATTTAAATTCTTTATTATGTGAAAGCAAAACTTATTCAAGTGAAACACATCAACATCGTCTTCACTTCGGATAACTGATGCTAGAGTTTGAGAGTAAATTATAAACAATATTGAATACACACGTAAGTGGTCTTTATAACTCCCATTATATATCTATCCCTTATTATTCTCTACACAAACCGTAGATACTACTACTGTATAATATCATACAATATAATAAAATGCAGGGTTATATTATGAATTTATATACCAGCATGAAAAACTCATTATGTGCAAGTATATACTTTGTATATGTAGTAAGACATATATATATATATAAGTATATATGCTAAGTAAATATAAAATATATAAAGAATTGAAAACGGAGAGAGAGTTGAAAGTAAGAAAAACATCTGTCATTGTTGGTAGATAAAGGTTAAGGCACATTTTGTAGTTACACTGAGAAAATAATTCCCAAATTGCACTTGAAAACATACATACTCGCTCTCTCTGCTTATTTCCTTTAAAATCTGCGATATAGAAAAACTTGATATTGAAATCTTTTTACAAGGCGATTGATTCTAAGAGCGACCGCTTGTCCCCTACCATTGCAGTAGCGGATGCCAGAAGTCAATCATATGCTACGTGAAAGCGCATCAACATTTATTTACTATCGCAGCTAGAGCTATTTTCCAAGCAACAAACCTCGCTTGTAAACGCCACACGGTTCGTCGACCGTACATTGGAATAGCATTTCGAAATCCCTTAAATTCTAATTGGGATACCGTTAACAAGGTAAGGAATATTATTGTCACTCACGGAGATAAAACAAAAATGTGCTGCTTGAATAATGAGTAAGCAGATCCAGTAGCCAAATACACGCCTTCGGCACTTTCAACTACGTATAGCACAATGGAAGCGATTTAAAACATATTTTAGAAGAAAAATCGGAGAGAAAATTGATGTAGAAAATCGACAGTACTACCATTCACACTATTTCAGTGTTAACTCTAATCGTGTTCAACCACGAGAAGATCAAGATCAAAATACTTGCAAGAATTCACATTGGTCATACTAATGCAGCACATTAGTGGCTCCTTAAGAAGTCTGTTCCTGCAATTTGCAACTATGCACAAAATCTTAATCCTTTCGAGATTTTCAAATTGCATGGAGAACATAATATCAATTTAATGCTTTATTTGATTATATTATCCATCTAAACAAAAAGTAGTATCTATCCGACTTTAATTATAAAATTTGTTATATAATAATAATAGTAATAATAATTTAATTAATCTCATGGGACATCTAATGAATAACTGCAACGTCTGTTTGTATTCCTCCAAAGGGAAGAGCGCCCCTGTAGCAATTACGAAGACGCACTTAGTCAGCTATGGTTTTGTCTTCATCTCAATTTCTTTAGTGGATGAATACACAAAATAAGAAATGACACGTGGGCTCCGGAAGAGCAAAGAGCTGTATAGCAGACACCCTAACAATATGGTTAGGGATTTATTCGAATTTATGGCTGACAAAGGATCATTTAGTTATAGAAACTGAAAGCCAAACGGCTTTAGGTATTCAACACGGTGGAGTGGCAAAGACATTTGACGGCAACAACAAGCAAATTTACATCATAGCTGTCCCCCTAGTCAGCAACCTAAACACAAGTTATAGTAACAAAGTGAGCAAATTTACGCAGCTGGCGAACGAATTGGAACAGATGTACCAAGCAAAGTCTGTTCGAATAATCCCGTTAATTATCTTCGCAACACGAAGAGGCTTTTGGGTACCAAAAGCCTCATAACAAACTTTAAATGTCTTCACATGGAGAGCCATCTAAAGAAGATACAAAAAGCAGTTATTTTACTCGACCTGTAATCTAGGGATTTTGTATAAATTAATTGGGGTCAATTTCAAATTATTTCGCAAGTTTGCAGGCGATGTCTTAACTTTTGCGAACGGGGGAAGGTTTGCCGCAGATACTATACAGTTCCTTAGATGGACAGACTAATTGGCTAAAAAATTACATGCTTTAGGGAGTTTTTGAAACTTGCTTCATGTGCAAAGGTGTTGGAGAAAATTAATGAAATTATGACACACTATGCCATAGGCTAAGTAAATTTTTACTATCTTTGCACAATGTTTGTAAATTTGTACTATAACATCGTCCATCGGCGTTCAATCTTTTGTATCTTTATTTTTAGCTTATGAGTGAGTAATGGGCAAAAAACCAATTTTCTACTGCTTTAGGAAAACAGAGGTATTCTCACAAATTCTCTCAAATTTGAAGTCGGTGGCTTCATTTTTGGGTCGGAAGAATATTTAGAACAGATATTACACAGGCGGACAGACAGACAGGCTTAAATCGGTTAAAAATTTGATGCTGACCAAGAATATATATATTTTGTAGGGTTTCTGAAGCTTCCTTCTGGGAATTGTAATCGTTTTGACAAAATGATTACACCTTTCATCCTCTGGTGGTGGGTGTTAAAAAAAAGAAAGTTATGATAATCGTTGCACGATTTGTTGGTAATTAAATGAATGTGTAAAAAGCCCCAAAGTACTTGGTCGACTGGGATCAGCTGACTGATCACATTTAAGTAGGATTTAGGGAATTTTTCCGCCATTCTCCATAGATTTTTATGCCAATATTCGCGAATGTGAAGCTCTACGTAGACTAATGTATTCAAACTCTCACGCAGGCGAAGAATGTACATATTCGTTATAATATCTGTAGGTTCTCCAAACATAATGGCAAGTCAAGTACACTCTCACTGAGGGTAAAATTTCTTTGGTTTAAGATGGACGGTAACCAACATTCACACTAAGCGAAATATTTGTAACTTTTTATTGTCAATTTCAAGATTACTTGCGACAATAGATAATCAAACAGTAGTTCTACCTCACATGTGTACACATCTAACGTCACTCAAAAAAGCTTTGCAAACGTGATCCAACTTTGTAAAGAGCAGCCGTATCGAGGCCTCAATGCGAAATGAATTATGAAATGAATATGAAATTATCGCAGCTCGTTCTTGCATATTTTGTACACAAAGTCCAAAACAGCAAACGACAACAACAATTCCGTTTATTCACTTAAATTATGTTGTACAGGTTTTGTGTGTGGATCGGAATAGAATCCCGATCGATTTCCTAGAAACTAAAGAACACATGCTACGCATGCGTAATACCAAAGCCATATTCTTTTATGTGTATTATGGTGTACATTGTATACGTGAATATATATACATAAAGATAAAGAAGTATATAAGAATTTCAAGAAGAAACACCATGCTATATAGATAAACTGCGCAGCACAAGCTGTTTACTTGAAAAAGTGCCTTCAATAGGTTGTAATACATGTTATTTTATGAAAATATCTATATGCATATATGTATATACATATACATAAATACATATATTTACTTTCACAATACAGAAAATATACAATGTATTTATATACGACAAGAAAAGAACGCACATTAATTCTTATCCATATAAGTGATAAAAAAAAAATAAAAATAAAAATAAAAAAAAAATGTTTTTTTTTAATTAAATCGAAAAATTGCCAACAAGTTTAAAACCCAGAGAGTATCTTGAAATACTTTTCTTTGTGCATTTTCAACAGTTATTTTAAGCGATTATGATGTTGTTTCACTTTGTTGTTGAGGAAAAATTGATTTTTTAACAGGTTTTTTCCAGGTTTTTTTAATGAGAATACATTAACGTACAGCAGTAGTTGCACTTTTAGCGAATTAACGTTTTTCGTTAACATATCTTAATTTGCACATATTTTTATTATACTTTAATTATAGCCATAAACTTCTGTTTTCTTATAACCACAACAGACGGAACATTCTAAGTTTATTCTGTCACGTGTAACACTTGAAATTTCTTTCACCGATTGACGCAAAATTTACTTACGTTTGTTCATGACGACCCAAGCGGAAGCGTTTCTCGGTTGATGATCGCAAAAAAAATCTAAATGTGATTTTAAACCAATGGGATCAGCTACTAAACGCAATAAAAAGGACACTTTTCTTAGCAAATTGTTTAGAAAATATACTCTGAACAAGCCGAGAATACAACTGAGCAACTACGTCCTCTACTTCCCGAACACATTCATAACACAGCGACGAATTTGATTTGTTGTTGTTTTCAATCAGATTTTGCAAGGCAGGATGTTGCCCAAGCTTATCTTGTTTCTTATTAGATTTTCATAGTAAATATTTTAATATTGGATGTGTGAAAATGGCCCCGTCCTTTTTTTTTTTTAAATAAGACATGTTTTCGTGTTTAGAAAATAATAAGATCCATATATGCCCCATGTGCAGCTATAACTTTTGTCACTTTTTGAAACGATTTACGGTTTTGCTCCTTAAATATTCTGATCTGCGGTCTGTGAGTAAATCCTTATTTGGGTGTTGTCATAAGAATGGAGGCACTAAAAGAAGTCGTCTGTTGAAACCTATGTGAATCGGAAGGAGCAATGTCTGAGCTGATAGTAAAACGGTATATCAAATCTTTTGACGTATTTCCCCCGTTTCTCGTCCCAAATGTGTCTGTTGTTGACGGTGACATCCTTTACCGATGATTTCTCTTGCTTTGAACGAACCATACTATGCTCGAACTTTTTCCTACAAATAACGTGTGCCTTCTACCTTTTCCTTGACTGCTGCATATAAGAACTTAAAAAAGGATGGCTTGAAGGCGGACCTCATGTGTTCATCACTTCAAAACTTTTGTTTGCTCTCCATCTGATTACATTTGACGAATTTAGCACCGTTTTCGAGTTATTTATACCACATACACTCAAACCTGTTTCTGTGCGGTCTTTTTTTGTGCGTTTATGCGATACCTATTTACCGCATAAATAAAAACCTTTTAATTGTGTTGCGCAACCTTTTCTTTATAGTTACGCTCAAACCTGTCTTTGTACGGTAGAGGTCTACAGAGTACACTCAGATCTGTTCTTGTACGGTAAAAAGGGATCATCCAAACGCATAAAAAAAGACTGCACAGAAACAGATATTCTATAGTTCTCTTTTGTATAGTATTTATTCAAAAATTTCTTGTAACCATCGTTGGCAACGCGTCACATCCATTTTCAAACTTCTACCACTTACGAAATAATGTATATACGACTTTAAAATTCAATTTTTACGACTATGGAACTTCAACCACTAAAATAAATATTTTGTCGAAAAAAGTAAAAAAAAAAAAAATATTAAAAATATTTTGTCGAATAAAAGACAAAAAATATTTTTTTTACATATTAAGACTGTTCTTATAAAAATGGTTCGATTCGACCCAACTTTAATACGGCCTGCTGGTTGTAGCTTGAACACAAGAATGCATGAAAGCCGACCAGGTAGAAAAATGAATAAACAAGTAAATGTGAAGCTGGTTTATAGCTTTCTATGTCAATTAAACTCGATCGTGATTTTTTGTACTACTCGACAACCGTTTTATGATCGAAAGCTTTTTCATTCGATGGTAAGATAGATATATACTTTATCGACAACCGTAACCTTATCAATCGTTACCGGGTTGCCAATAATCGACAGCTACCGAGTTTAACCGATATCTATAATTATAAACGGGTACTAGTTCAGAATATGATTCCGCTTCGTTCGATATAATAAAAACGGAATTATCTCAAGTCTTTCGTTGTGTAACATACATCCGCAGCGGTGTAGAATGTATATGATTTTACGACATACTTGAATTCTTACTACGTTATTTTTTGTTGGCAATGGGTGTGTTAATGGGTCAACAGTGACTTTCTAGTAAAAACATAATTAAGTCGATATTTGTTATAGATCCGTTTTTAGGGAACACTTGTTTCAAGTCAATGTACTTTCGGACTTTTATTATTATAATTACTTTACTTTATATTATATTAAAAGAGACCAATTTATGGATCTTAACATTTAGATTTGATCGTAGAACACATACATATCTTAAGTTTCAGCTTTCCATCTTAACATTTGAGATCTTCATAACTCTAGCAACAGAAATGGCAGACGACCTTGATTAAGTTGAGCAAGCATTTCATGCTGATCAACAATAGATGCAATCCTTAACAGGCTTTTCTTTTATAAAGAAAACTACTTTTTTTATTCGAATATTAGAACGCAAGAACGCATTAGAACCTCTCAAACGCAAGCGTAAGGAAGAATACTAGCGCATAGAATCCAGCCAACTATAGTAGTTAGTGGTTCTCCTAACTTTCCAGGCCGGATTCAACTTCTCGCGACTTGTTCACGTGGACGGTAGGGTATTTTTGTTACCAGACTCAAGTAATCAACGTGTGTCCAAACCTTGATCGAATAAATGAAAAGTTATTGATCAAATGCTTTGCTCTGCCTTAAGTTTTCTTTGTAATTAGTGCAAATTATATCTGGTGCGTCTCAAACAAATTAGACAGATAGATGAAGAAACTAGAATAACCTGATGTCGAATGATGTCGGTAGACTTTTATTTATTGTTTGATTTATACCAATATCCTAATGCTTGTGATTCTGAACATCACAATTGTCAGTCATGTGTACAAAAAATCCACTCTATACCGAGCGGCTATCAAAATATCGTCCCATACTTTATAATGAATTTCTTCTCTGATTCGTATTTAACAACATAATAAAGACAAAGTATATGTATAAACATAAAACATTTATGCACGAAATATGTACATCTACACAAATATATATATATATATATATATATATATATATGTGCGTGTGTATGTTTGCACTACAAATAGCACATCATCCCCATTAGTGAATAAACAGTGAACAGGAAACTAAGCAACTTTCATATTATTTGTATCTTTACTGGGAACATAAGATCGTTTCATATATGCCCAAGTATATGCGTACACACACAATCAGATATCTTTGTATGTGTGCTGTGTGGTATTAAAAAAAATAAATAAATAAAAAAGAACGGTTACGATCACATATTGAGGTTACAAACAAAACAGAAAAACAAATTTCGAAAAAAAAGCAGCTGAAGCATAACAAAAGTGCACAAATACATGAACATGTATGTGTATAACATATTCTTGCATTTCGATTTCAGTGCTTTCTGAACAGCACAATAAAAACAGGGCAGCACCTCCATTAACCTCAACATCGACACATTTCTCTTAACTTTTTCTTCTTTTTTTTTTTTTTATTTTTTTGTTTCTTTTTCGCTTAAAGCCTCAAGAGACCTACCTAAGCCAAGCGATAAAGTCTGAAATTTAAAACTTTACATTAAACTTAATACATGCAGGCAGGCACAATCGTATTGTATGCATCTACATAGACCCCGTTCATGGTCATTTGCTTGCAAGAGAGAATTCTTATTATTTTTTCTTTTTTGCTGGTGTTACTTATGACTGTTATGGTTTTTTGATATGGTTCAGTGTGGTTTGGTTTTCGTTGGTTTTCTTATACGAAAGGAAACATTAATGCTTGTCGTTCGTTTTTTTTTTTTCTGTTTCTTTCTTTTTTAGGCCATAAGCAGCAATTATGTTGGCTCTGCACGATCACTGCTTGAATACGCTTCAGTAATGCTATACATCCGTTTGTCTGTCTGCTAGCTGATAATAAAAAAGAAAAAAAAAAAAAAGAAACAGAACGAAAATAAAATCCTTTGTCGGTTTTTTTATTATAAAAATAAAATAAAAACAAAATCACTAAAGTCTTTTTAACAGCCAATGTAGTCAGTTAACCGAGGCATACGTACACTTACTTATACATATGCATACAGCAGCATAAATGCATCTGTCTGCTCAGAGACATTATCTTTTATGTATGCGAACACAAATTGCAACCTTCAGGGTGCCTGATGTTTACCACATGCCAGAGAATTAAGTACATACAGTGCGCAGTTTAAAGATTTTCAAAAATACTGAATACCGATTCGTTGCCTACACCATTCGTTCTATATAGCAGAGGTGGCTAACAGGGAACAGAAAGTCAACCATGGATGCGTCTTTTAATTGATCACCAAGTCGGCGTACAGACATTCATGTCAGTTCGATTAAACGAACGTGTGGTTAAACTGATTTGCCATCCTTTTCTTTCTTTTTGGTAAGTGTGGATTATCCCGATATTGTCGATGTCGACTATGTTGACTGTTTTTTGTTTTTTCCTGCGAACAACCCTCCGCCACACTTGTACAGTGGTGTTCAGGATGAGGTATAGAAAGAAAGGGGTGCAGAAAGGTAGTGGTGTTCGTGAATGTTCGACTTGAAAACGAAGACATCAAATCATTGCCGATAGGTCCTGCCATAGGCCGGCAATACGGTTAAAAAACGACTGGTCGCTGTAGTGTGTTGTGCTATATGCAGGTAACCCCAGGACAAGCGGGAGCGAATGTTAAAATACCGTGTAGTGCTGTTAAACGACTTAGTTGGTAGATAAACCTCTTGTATCTCTGTAGAACACTTGCCCTGGATATAACTGTACATAGACACAGAACAGCCCACATTATGCCGCTACTCAAAGATGTCGAGAGTTTTGCACACACTTTCGTCAATCATCTGAGCCTGGCGGACAGCTGGCGTAAGGTGAGTCAGTCATGAGAAAAGTTTTGACGAAATTTTATAACCGCAACCGTGGTCCAAAAGAAATTAATTGTGAAGCTGAGTATTACTATCATGTTGAGTTACAGTTGTAACAGCTAAAAAGTTAATAACTTCTGATGCTACAGAGTAAACACAATTTTCGAGTGTACGAACGCCCGTCACTTTTTTTGACAGAATAATATAACATAATAAATTTGTAGAATTTTTTTTCACCTTACTATGAATCTCGAAAAGAATTTAGAAGCAAAAGACCCGAACTAGCTTTGATTCTTTATAAGGCATAGTAAAGATGGACTTCACTGTCTGTGATTAAACATGCTCATTTTTTTTGTGTCTTTGCATTGTTGTTGTTGTTTTTTCTTTTCTTTTTTTGTGTTGTATATGCATTTCTTTGCATACATACATATACTTCTGTCAAAAAACCTGTGACCGGCTTACGAATTGACTATGTATTTTGTTTGCGTAAAATTTACCTCCGCAGTAGAAAAATTATAAAACAAATAAGAAAAATATATTCACTGTGGCCGAATCTTCTACTACTACGAATCTTCTACTACGACTTCTTCTACTATCCCCTTCACTTAACAAAAAAAATTCGGAATCCAAAAAAATGACATGGACATGGACTTAAACATGGGATGATCGATTTTTCCACTTTTGTACAAACACAGTAGAAGCCGATAGAATGTACGCGAGAAAATGGTAATTTTAGATTGGTAGCCCTACTCTTCGACTGATTTGTACCACAATCCGTACCAACCTGCGCTCAAAAACATCCAATGTTTTTTAAATTTGAATTCGTTATCTTGGTTTTGGGACTATCAAAATGTTTAACGCAGACACGTATACAAACGGGAAGACGCACAAAAGGACACGCCTTGACCGATTGAGAATTCGATCCTGTACTAGAATATACATTTTTTATTGATGCTGTCTATTGCCTATTTCTGGGTCTTGCAAACATATTATCAAGGTGAACACACCTTCAACCTAGCGACGTTAGTTAAAATAGGTGAAAATGGTTGTTTGCTTAATATTGAAACTACTGATATGGAAAGTATGACGTTCCTCGTATGTAGCATTATGAATATATTCTTGAAATTATCTCTGTCTTAAAACCGAGCAAACCACCACCGAAAGAATTAAGTTACTTGTGGTTACTCAGTTCTTTATGTCAAGTTTGAATAGAGGCATGCGAAGCTAAAGCATTCAATCATTTTTAGAAAGAAAAACAAATTCCAAAGTAAGGCCGATAGGCGGACAGACGGACATGCTTAAATCGATCTAGAATACGATGCTGTTTAAGAAATATAGACTTTATGGTATCTCTGAAGTTTACTTGTGGACGTTGCACACATTTTGACAACATGAATAATACCCTCATAATTCGGCGCCGGGTGTAACTATATATCCCCAACCATAATACAATGGGAGCTTCGCCGTACGACTAATTGAACTTCAGCCTTAATCGTGTAAGTTAAGCAACAACATTTTCACATGATCTCTAGAATCGTCTATTGAAAACAAATAATAGGCATCATAAAATTGTTCACATAATACGAGGAAAAGAAACAAGAGTTCATAACTCTTCATTTATTCCTTCGTTGTTCACTGAGACAGCCTAGAATGAAGGAAATTTCTTGAGACTCTTTGCGTTAACGAATGTTAAGATCAAACTTACTGGGTGAGAAACACGGAAAAATATCTCCCTGAATAAGTTTCATTAAAAAGCCTATTCAAAAGGTCAATCTTTTGAGTCCAAGACTTTACCAAGGAGGTAAGGACTTGTTAGTATATTAATTCACGTTAGCTAAAGTGAAGAAATTGTTTTTGTGTCGCTTCAATCATATAGTCCTTCTGGTTGTCGCATACATCTGTGCTAATTTAAAACATCCTTATACTATAAGTGGTGTAGGGTATAAGAAATAAAAACGTTATAGTCGGGGAAGCCCTAATATTAAATACTCTATACCACTTCGATCAATGCAAGGCACGATTTGTTTGCGCGATAGAATGTGGAAAAATAATACCCTGTTTTCATCTAAAGGCATGCTTTTCAAGGGGGCCTTTATGTTGGAAGAAACGAAATAGTGTGGTCTAAATTTAGCAAAGTTATTTTTGTTGTCAATGATCTTATTGTTCTTCACCCACTTTCGGCATAAAGTACAAAAAATTGGACTTTGTTGTCACGTAAGGGCTTGCTTTTTTGACAACCTTCGTTTTGTATGGTGTTAATAAAAAAAGCCCAATGGTGTCGTTGATTTGTACGTTATATTAGTGTTAGGGACCAGGTTTTATTATAAAATATTAACAAGTAGAGTTATTAACCTTAGGAACATTTCTCTGGAGAGAGGCTCAAAAAACTATTCCATCCAATCTAAATGTTTCACGTTCAATATGCTGAATACCATCACTTTGTTGAGCGATTTTAAAGATCAGAAATTTTCTTTCTGAATGGGCGAACTTAAACTGACTTCAAAAATGAATCGTAGCCGATCGGTATAATAAAAACTAAGTCCTTCAGGATGTTGCATACATTCTCAGTAACTTAATAATTTAGTGGTGTAGGGTGTGATAAAAAATACAATAATCCATTGATCGTTTTAGCGAACTTGGAAATTTTCATATTTGAATATAGACAACACACCTTTTCCCTTACTCACGTATTCAATATTCATGTATAGAAAAAAATGTATTTACGCACTTGCTGCCTCAGACGATTTCAGACATACTTGATAATATCTATGTATCTCACAATTATAGTCAGATATCTAATGTCCATAAAACAAGCAAAAAGGCACATATAAAAATAAAACTAAAAAGAATGTGTATGCGTATATACGTACGTACATACATTTCTAAAGCCACCTTGACTCAAGTGAACTTAGTTAGCCTACCTTTTGAAGAAGTATTTTGCCAGACAAAAAACAAAACTCGAAATTTATTTCTCGAGCTGTTTTCCCTTCCTTCCTGTAAGCTGTAAATAAATTTTGAACGTATAATTTTAAATAACAACACATTATCTTATCAATTTTATTATATTCACACAAACATATTTACGACATAAATTTTGTGAAAATATAATTTGAATGAATTAATTTTGTTTTTTTTTTTTTCTTTTTAATTTTTATACATTCTTCATGTCTATACAGACATATATATACGCACACAAGTTTAAAGTAACGCAAAGGCCTGCGTCATTGCGTGGAGAATGAAGCGAAAAACATAAATATAAATATAAATATTTAATATAAATTTCTACTTGATAGATAAGTAGAATGCGTGTTGAACATGGAACCACTTCATGCTGTAAGTGGATTAAAGACTGGCACGCAATTTGCTTTATTTACCATGAAACCCAAGTACCGTCTACCACGTGAAGCTTTTCGTTTACAATATATACGCTACAGCCAAAGCAGCCTTATATTCAACTTTTCAATTGTATTTACGAAAAAAAAAGAAAGAATTATAAAAAGAAAATATTAAAATACGATGCAAGGAATTCATTCTTGACGTTGTAACTACCTTCTTCCAAATGTCTATTTCTCCTCGCGTACGATGTAAACTTTTCCTGCGTGTTTCACTTTGTCTTTGGTCTGATCTAACAATTTGGATTATATATGATTATCGCCCAGTGGTGAAGTACGCAAACCCAATTTGACTTGACTTAATGATGATATGTCTGTGCCGGAGTACGCATCGAAAGAGAATTTATTCGAAATTTGTCTCTGGAAAGAATTTAACGGCTTTATTTCAACAAATTCTTCATTGGAGCTGGAGAAGAGCGCCTCAACTGGCAACTTCTCCAATTGGTTACAGACTTGGTTTTGATTATACTACGGTTTTTAATAGAAATTTCCGAACGACGGCCTTTGCCGCAAAAAAAACTTCTTTTAGTGCCATGCGATCCTTGGTGCTAACGATCTCAATGGCTATGGCGCACTTATCGACTGCATTCACTTTTTTCATTTTCTATCTTTCCAGCTGGTAGCAAGCAAATATTTTTATCGTTGTACAGAAGCGATGGTTCGGTGTTACACAACAAGTATACACAATGACACTCTGCGTTCCATTCTGCGACTGGTGCCTTTCTTATTTAAATTCTGACCGCTACACAACTTGCGATACAAAGTGCACAAAATTTTATGTATATGTATGTAACATCCAAAGGAATTTAAGGGAGGAAACCGCTGTGATGACAAACTATCATATATTTGCTCGAAACTGCTTTTAAGCACATGTATTCAAAATTAGAAATCAGGTTTCTCGAAAAGCCTAAAAAAAAGCCCAACATTTTAAGAAAATTACTTTCTGGAATAGAATTTTTTTCACTTGCTGCAGAATGTTGAAAGCCTCTGTTAATCTAATAAAATATAATGATTTTTTTTTTTTTGGTAACTTGGCAGTAACCTGTTATCTTATGGTAGACCCATATTTTCTTATACCGACTCAAGCTTGTATATCTGTCCATGTAGTATTTCGTTCAACCTACAAGCTCCTATTTATTGAGGTATTTTAGCGAAATATCATACAGTAATGGGTTTTGGCTGAAGAACGAAATCGATTGGAAATGGATTTGATTGGATCATTTTCAATACCATTCCCCATACAACCTACAACGACGTTTTCGGCTTGCCTCGCGTGTGTTCCCGTCTTGTTCCAAAACTGTCGAATTTGTTTGAAAAGCAACTTAGTGTTGAAGTGTCATAAGATATGCTTTCTAGGACTGACAATGATCTAAAATATATAATTATCAGCAATGAAATTTGGACTTATGACCCGGATACAGTTTAACAATCTTAGGAATATTGTGGTATTATATAAAAATCGCTGACAACAAAATTGTTTAAACAAAAATAAAAAAATACTGTACCGGTATTAACCCAGGAGGACACGTGTCACGAAATTTATGTCAGCTGTTCACAACAATCATACCAACCTACCCAAAAACTACACACATCAACATCATAGCGCAGATATTTGAGAAAAAAATACAGTCTCATCGCGTTTTGTCCACAGCAGCACAATAATTAATAATTTACAAAATAATATGTCGACGAACTAAACTGACGCTAAAAAAATTCGGTTGAGAAAGAGCCAATTTTTTTAACCCTCCCTCACCTCACAAATGCTAGAAGGTATAATTTTTAGCATTTTATGATGAAAACCGGTCCATAGTAATAATTAGCCTTAAAAATATTTGTAACAGATTTGGACCACAAAGGTCTATTTTTTACATTCCAAATTCATATAGAGATTCCATGAGAAATATGCTTTCACTTGGAAACGATTTTTGTCATGGAAAGAAATGAAGATTTGTAGTAAGCGGAGTGGTAAATTTAGGCTATTGAGGCGCCGGTCTTAACCGAATGTAAAATGTTTTGCATAAATTTCATACCAGCCATTTTTTTACCTTCGCTAGGTTTTTTTTCTTGTAGTTTATTGCTGTCTGTGCTTCATAATGCATCGCAATGCTACGTTGTGGTAGGATTGCGTATGCGATTTTGATATTTAATATGCAAAAAAATTCCATTTTTCTCATCCCTTTCTTTCGAAGAAAAAAATATTTTAATAATAATTAAGCCCAGGCGTAAATTTTGCACGCATTTAATATGCGCAGGTAACACATTAGTAAATAATACACGGAATTGACATATAGATGTGATCTGTAACGAAAGGTCCAAACTATTTGTAGAAAGTGCCATCGTTCAACTGATGCCTGTCAAAATTTTATAGCAATGAAAAAATCCAATTTTTACGTTAGTATGAAACAAATTAAAAGGCTGTACTTTTCGATGGAAAAAATATCTCGACGGAGCGAGAGTTTACCTGCGGCACATACGGATACTGTTGATATCTGGTGATGATGTAATGGGCGTCCAATATATATGGTTAGACCAAAAATTCTGAAAATTATTTTCAATAATCGAAAAGCGAAATATCGAGAGACGGCTGATGTCCTAAAGATATCAAAAGGCAGTGAATTGCCTATGTTGCATGCAAATTTGAGCATTGGAAAGCGATTTTTCAAATAAGTATCGCGTCTACTTATTGGGAACAAAATGTACCCCCTTCCAAAATGGTAAGTAAATTGCATGGATTCCAATTGGAAGGCTGTTCTATTCGCCGTATTTTCCATATTTGCTCTAAGCGACTGTTATCTATTGGCGCATCTCGAAGGCCTATTCGATAGAATACGGTTTGCTTGATATAATGGAATCATTGCAAGAATTGAAATATTCTCGTCGCACAAAGTTGAATTTTGAAAGAAAAACTTTTTCTCTTACCTTGTTCCGCGATGTATTGATCTTTGCTAAGCATTACATAAAATATTAATCATTTTAAGACCCTTCGAATTATTCTGCCCATTAAAAGATCCCCTTAAAAATATTTATCGGAGATCCTACAATATATTTGTGTGGAACTAGGGTAGCTGTGTCCATCCAATGTTTACCTTCTTACGAATCTCCTTCTTTAATAGAGTATACATGTTAGTACGTCTCTGATGTATCCTTCTGGGTGGTACAAATGGAAAGAGAGATGTAAAAGTTAATTTACAAATTTCCATGGGCGAAATACGTAGACAGGCACATTAATATGTGTGTTCATTCGTTACCATGTATTGTATATAAAGTAGTATATATATATATAAGTATATAAGTGTACATACTTATATGTTATCTACGTATATATGTATCCATGTATATATTCTTTTTTGATACGTACAAATTCTGGATATGAATACACGAACAGGTTTACGTTTACTTTATATTTACACGCGCTATACTCGTACTATGTACCCAGGATAGACAACGAATCGAATCGATCGTATAGCGATTTCGAATTGATAGCAGTCGACAAGTGCTAGTTTCATGCAATAATAACTTAATAGTGACTTATTAGACGTAGACCTGCTGGTAATTAGGATTTACTGAGGCCCACCTATGTTTACCAAATAGTCGTGCACAAACAAGTAACGCAAGTCGGGCAAGGTCGTCTATGAGATACCCTACACCACTTCGCCAAATGCACTCGTTCCCATCTTTTCGTGATACTAACCCAAAAGTTACATATCATTTTCGTGTAAAGACATACCTTCGATGAAAGTTCGCCTATTGGAGCAGTCATTGCATGCGGTATCTAAACAATAGACCTAAATGGTCCAAATAAGACAAGGTGGATATCTATGTCAACTTACTGTTATTGTCACCCTAAAATATTAAAAATTATAGGTTTTTACTACATAATGATTCAGTTTTCGTAGGGAATATATCTACGATGCTCTCACACTAATGACCGCTTTTGCTGTGATTCACTGGAAACTTTGCACTTTGAACTTTACATGATATATAAATTAATTTTTTAAATTTCAAAGCCCTTGTAAACTTCTGAAGAAAACTAGTGACATGATGATTTGCCAAATTGTATGAACGTCTAATTTTAAATCTCGGCTTCGATGAAATACAGATCAAAAGCTTTTCTTACCTGAATCCAAGATAAAGATTATTAATAGAAAATGTGCAATCTAAGCGTTATTTTTACCTTTACGTTACCCGCATTCATCGGACTTCATAAAAGAATAGTTGAATATGCAGCATTTTTTCTTAAGTTTAGTTCTTTTAAAGTCACTTCAGGCGGTCAGAGGTGGAGATAACCTAAATATACCGATTGAATCTACTTTCCAGATACCGAGCAATTCTGCTATCAGTCCCTTCGACATTTTTAATGAAAATGAGAAGAATCAACAAAGTATCGCTGTAGCATCCAATGGCATACAACTTGCGGAAACCTGTGGTATAATATTAAGACCTTAATAAGCCCTACATAAATTCCATTTGAGATTTTACAAAAGATTTCATTTGCATTGGCAAAGAGTTTTTATAGAAATTTTAGGGATGTCAGACACTATGTCATGATTATTTATGACTTTCGATCTGTCAAAGTGCGCTGCCGTGAAATGTGGGACATAAGAGGTGTCAATTAAAGAAACTACTAAACTAATTGCCGTCATTTAATAGCGAAAACCTTTTATTTACGTTAAACACGCCTCAGTTTCAATTTGTTATAAAATCTAAACAAATTGAGGTGAACAAAGCCGCCCGTAAGCGGAGTATTCTGCACTCTTTTATGGCTTTTTTGTATCCCTTTTGTCAGTAAAAGAAACTGAAGGAAAAGCCAAGTTTATAATTTGATTTCTTCGAAAAAAGTGTTGGACAAGCTGCGAAAACGTACAGTATTGATCCTAACATTGGGAAAAACGGGAAAGAAACACCAAAGTCTGCAATGAAATGAACTTGTGCCAGAAGGCGTGCTACCGATGCATATAAATTTGATTTCACGACAACAACTTTTTATTATTAAGAAAACAATTTATTGAAAACTTAAAATCTATTACTACAACAAATAGTAAATTTATTGTCAAAAGCATAAGCAAACAAACGAGACATACCTTTGAAAATAAGGCAAATATTATGCTCATGAGATGAACATTAATTACTTTAATGATATTTCTTTTTTAATTGCCATTTTTGCTTGTCATGTTCGTGTAAATACAGAAGTTGACTAGTTCTGTTATACCTTATAACAGGAGTTCGCAAATCAATTCAGCGTGAGAGCGAGTTTCACAAAAGAACTCGATGCTGGACACATTAGCGTCACCATATCTTTTAACTTTACGAAAACCCCTCTATACAAACTTTAATTTGTCATATCCACACAACTTACTTACCTACGAAATATTCACAATTTGAAGTGTTTTCCGAATCGCGAAAGAACTTTCAATACTTAAGGATATTGTTCATATTTTAATGCTTAGACAATTTGGCACATTTGTACCACCAGTTTGGGGAACACTGCTATGTATTATCAGGTCAAGTCAGATCCAAGATATACATATATATATATATATATATATATATATATATATATATAT
>CCAG010001930.1:0-12967 GCA_001077435.1 Glossina morsitans morsitans
TATATATCTATATATATATATATATATATATGGATATGTATGAGTGTTTTATTAAAGCTATCAAGAGAAAGCAAGTTCGATGTATTGAGATTTTTGTAACACAAAAGCATATAAAAACGTTCAAAATCCCAATGTTCCGAACCCGAAACAGTTATTAATTCTATATATCATTTTAGTTAAGCAGACGCCTATGGGTCTGCGAGTATTCTCAATGTTTAAAAAGCGCATTCCTATTGCCTATCAGACCGAATAAATTGTTTTGTTTATCAAGTTGGTTTTCAAGTTTTTGTTTTGTGGGTATTTCGTTCCTTTAGCTGTATCAATAAGAAGTGCGTCTGTATACTTGTTTACTGAAAATAAACTGGATATACAACTTTAGTATATATTTCATATATACATAAATAAATAAATATATGCATATATATATATGGGTATATATATATGGGTATATATATATGGCTATATATATATATGGGTATATGTCTATATACGTTTATTTACTATAAGATATTCTCTTTAGAAATAAGAAGAAGACGAAATATGGTATAAATAGCGCTGAAAAGACATCTCGATGTTATTTTCTTTATAGGAAAGTAATTCTTAAGAAAATGTACAATACTAGGATCAAAGGGTTATCAAGCAAGTCGTACATTATTTAGTAAAGAAAAAGAAAAAAAAAAACCGAAACTAACGCAAAGATATAATGTCTCGGTATAAATTGAATAAAATATTTAATATGAAATATCTCGCGTATAAGGAGGCTTAAGGCTATGCATGTTTATATGCACTTTTTCCAGTTATGGTTTATAATTAATGGATGTCATAAAATAATGATTGTGACCAGTGAAGAAAGCAAAACTTTTAATAACAGCATGTTACGCTCTAATAAAGAAAACATGGCTTCACGAACGCTAATCTCGAACGCATATTTCCCTCTCTCTTTGTTTCTGCCACTTGCTCCCTAATCATTATTCACAACTAAGTGTATTGCAAACCAGCAGAGTACGTTCCTTAATTGGCACCACCATCACTGCCATACGCAGAACCCCATTTAATGTTTTTTTTTTTTTCTCTTTTTTTGTAAACACATACGTTCGTATGCTTGCGCATACTTAGAGTATAACATGTTCGCTTGCCATCAACTTTGTAGTAAAAACTATGCATCATGTACGTTTAACTTGTTTTGATTTAATTTGTTCGATTATTATGGTCTTTCGGTTTAGTGGAGCTTATATACTTCTGTTTCATCTCAACAGTCATTTGTCACATCCCGTACATCTCACGAATTTGCTCCAAACAAAGCAAAGAAGCAACAAGAAAACGTAACAAATATCTATACTTAGTGGATATTCGAAACGAGTTTCTATTTAGCTTTCCAAGCAACTTCTTCTACTATGTAATCACTTTTGTGTTGCGCCTTTTTTTTTTTTTTCTTTTGAATATTTACGATGTTTCTGTTTCTTTATCAAGCATGGGAAAATTACATTACATATATATATATATATATTTTATTAGGTTTCATAGATAATTATCTTAACTAAACCAGGGTTATTCGTAAACGTCATATATAGTTATTCCGCTATAGAATTATATGTGCCGATAACGGACAAAATGCAATCGGATTTATTGGGGAAATTTTTAAAATTTTTATAACTTGTTTATGAAATCAAACAAAGTTTATGAATAACTGTCATATGGCATGGATTAGATAGATTTATTAAAAAAGTTATAAACGTCAAAAATATGTTTGCCGAAATCTTGGGTGACGAAGCCAATATAGCTGGCTATAATTTTTCAACCGTTTCGTAGTGAAAATTGAATTTAAATTACTTTGTTGGATGAAAAGCAGCATTTTTTTTTAGTCGTCCACAACTCCCCGTCACCCTTAATACTTCGAAACACTCGAAAATCAAAGTTTGCCGTGACTATTTGTATGCGGGGTGCTGAGCATACACGAAGTTAAAGCACACTGTGAAGAGAAGGGTCTAGCTCGTGGACTACTAGGGTGGTTCGTAAAGACCAACCTAGTTTCGCTTCTTCTTTTTTAGCTAACACTGCAGATATTATTTATATTGTGTGTGCTAAATGATAAGGCGGAGGGACAAACCATGCATAAAAATCGAAAAATGTAACTAAAAGCGGATCCCAATTTATTCCAACGGTCTCCTACCCACCTGCCCTTTCTACTGCCTCATACCAGTACCAGGGGAAATGTTTTACTAACTAACCTCAGTATACATACAAAATATAATAACAACTAATCAGGTATATATGTAATTTCAGTTGCAGTTCATCAAATAAAATCTCACAAACACACAAAATTTCAATTAAATAAACTTTTCGTTGTTCTTTAAAACTTAATATTTATTTGCAAAAAAAAGGAAAACTCACCTGAGATTTCATTTGAATGCGTTCGTATTGAATGGTGTTAATTATTTAATCACAATAAAATAATAATAACAAATGTATATAATTATATATATAAACAAAAAAATTAACAATATTTCATTTTCCTTCTCTTTTAGGATAATATTAAGGTTAAAATGTAATATTTTCACTGTTCGTTTTGTTCCCCTTTTTATGTCCTACAACACTGGTTATACAGGGTGTATTAAGTTTGTGCGAACGGACCCAGCTTTTATTATTTTATCATATTATATCGATTCAAAATCATTTTCTAAATCCACCTAGCCCCTGTCCGCCTGTTCGTCTGTCTATCTGTCCATCTGATATCTGCCCATGTAA
Source organism: Glossina morsitans morsitans (assembly GCA_001077435.1). Taxonomy (NCBI): domain Eukaryota; kingdom Metazoa; phylum Arthropoda; class Insecta; order Diptera; family Glossinidae; genus Glossina; species Glossina morsitans. The sequence continues at coordinate 2,746 of CCAG010001930.1, forward strand.
TTTGTGTTCAGCTTTCAATTTGCGTTCATTTCTGTCGCAACTTTTGAGATATTTGCGTAAAATATGGCAAACTAATGTGCTTTGGCCCAAGGATGGACGCTACTGAAATGGTTTAGTCGGACCACTTTTTCGACTACTTGCCATATAACGACCTATTTTGAAAAGTCGTTACGTGAAAACCTGTAGGGAGCTATAGGATATTTAATGATGGACCGTGTCTCACTACAATTTTTTTTGCTTTAGTTGTTTTGATTATTAATTCTATTTTGACCAACTGTGCAGACGCCAAACCCGCTTGCACACCGCGATTATTTTCGATTTGGTACACTTACTATTATTGTTGTTACTGAACCGCAAATTTCATTCATTTAAAGCTGCTGCGTTCGAATTATGGATTAATATTATTGTTATTATAGTTTGTTTCGACCAAAGAAAGAAATTCGAATACTAAAAGCAGGATGAACACCAGAAGGAACTTGACCAATTAAACGTTTGATAGATGGATTGATTATTTCATAATTTATCTCCACTAATGCATTGAAATGGTGGTCTTTATCTATTAACTGATGCCTTGAGCTGAAAAATAAAATGACCCTTTTCTCCGTTAGCAGGCAATTCTACTTTTACCATAATCTCTTACTTAGGTAAACCTTCAAAACCTTTTCCAACAGGGTATTCTTCGCAAAACTAGAAGAAGAATTGTTCTTGGCTTTTTTCTTTCAAAAATATACTTACGTCATTTCAAATATTGAAAATAAGTTATTTAACGTTGTACTGGATGGTAGGCATACACTTGGGCTTTCTAAAATACAAAGACTTACGATACCAGATGACAAAATCTGAAGGTTTATGCATCTCGTAATATTTTCGACATCTTTGCTAATTGCCATCTTTTTGATTAACGAAATTTTGAACATCGATAAGTTTTCGCCCAGAGACGAATTCTATAGAAAATGGCTTGGATAGGACAACCTTTACGATTATTTGCTGTATAACGAAGTTTTTTAAAAAAATCCGGCAAAATAGATGTTAGAACTAAACTAAACGTAGAAAGGCTAAAGATAACCTTCATGACTATATAAAAACAAGTAAGAATATTATAGTCGGGCAAGCCCCTACGTCCTACACCACTTCGCCTGATACAGTTCTTCCCTGCTTTTGGTAATAATACACCAATTTTCATGCGAAGGCATACTTTTCCTAAAAGCCCGCAGATTAAAGTAATCCTTATACGTCGCTGTGTCCAAAACATTGACCTGTGTGGCCCGAATTCGGTGAGGATGATTTCTATGTCTATTTACTATTACGAACCGGCATCACCATGAAGTATTAAAAATTATATCCTTTTACTATATAAAGATTAAGATCCGTAGAATCGGTCATAGAGAGAAAATGAGTTCAAAAAATCGCTCCAGGCAAACCAAATTTTTCGTACCAATTTAGAATGTCCACATACTATCAAAGAGCGAGTTTTGTCTAAAAATGTCGAAAATTGATATTTTTTTCTATACAACAAGTTTTCAAAGTAGGGCGTTATATGATCTTAAGTCCTTCTGCTTGTTCCATACGCCCGCATAAACTAAATAGGATGTGGGATATAAAGATGACAAGTTCTGAGACAACAAGGACACCAAATTGCACCTTACGGTATCAACTTTCTTGAAAATATTGGCGAGTTATTTTTGCCATATTTTGAAATATTTTTCATCCTTTGGATTATCAAAGCAAGAGAAATAGGAGCTTTCTTTTCTGAAGGGGCTGCAGTCGTCAGAAGAACATTGGGCTGTCCATCCTAATTTGTAGTGTTCTCAGTTATGTTTATTTACCCGAATACTTTTGTGCGATGTTACTATTGTTCTATAATATTACATTATATATCTTTTTATCGATCCGATATACTTTTTTTTAAGCAAAGAATTCGCGGGAATTTTTCGTCCACAAAGTACAGTTTCCTTACTTTATTAAGCCAAATATGTGCGATTATCAATAATCTTTGGCCTCTTCTCTAGCAAAACCATTACGTCATTACTGAAGAACTTTTCGAGATTTCTGAGCGACAATTGAACAATTAAGACAGCAAAACAAATTTTTATCTCGACAGGACAAGATCCAAGCTATACTTCGATGCATTAAAACTGCCTGGCGAACTTGATTCAATTACAGTATTTTTCAGACAATAAACTGCACCTTTTTGGATAGAAAATGCGACTCAAATTTTGGGTGCGTCTTATGGTCCGAAGGTAACATTAAAATATTTTTTTAATAAATCGTCTCCAAATTCGAGGGTTGAAAGCAGGGACAATAATAGTTCAGATGAAAGTAATACGAACGGTGACATTAACAAGACGAGCGGCAGTGCCGAGAGTGAAGATAAACTGAATATTGCTGATACAAGTCATAACTGCGTTAATAATAAATAAAAATGTTGATCCGAAAGTAACACTATTTAAATATATATATATTTTTTAAAAATGATTTTGTAAATTTGAAGTGCGGATTATAGTTCGAAAAATATGGTATGTCGATTTAGTGAAAATGTACGTTGCCCAACGTCGTTGCCATTTTTGAACAATTCTGGATATTTTAAATTCATTATATCCGCCTGACCGAGTAGGCAAAGAGTTTCGACTAGCAATTCAATGGTCATGGGTTCAAATCTCAATTAGGGTAGAGCTTTTAATAAAACCGATAGCACTTAGATGCTAGTGCTTTAAGACTTTAGTCTTAGAATTTATTCTCTGGCTAAATTAAATAATAATAATAACAATAAATTCATTATGTACTGTAATAGTATAAATTGTTGACAGTAGAAAAAAGAATCAATCATTTGGGCAGATTAGTATAAAGAATTTCCTTTCAATCCCACCAAAAAAATACCCATTATAGAATATGGCTCAATTTTTATCACACTTTCGCACATCTATGAAAAGGCATAGCCTTGATAGAAGTGTTGTTTTGAAATATAGCGGTTTTTTTCAGATATTTTTACTCATTTTCAAAACTCAATTACTTTTGACTGAGTTGAAAAATATTAGTATTGCGTTATGTTACCTTATAGCTGTCTACCATTCAATCATTCTTTAAGCGATTAGGTCCAGCGCTCTAACGATCTCCTGCTCGATGTAAATGACCCTGCAGCTTGTAGACAAATCTTCTGAAATCTCTTGTTAACGCAAGAAAATGCTTATTGAATAAATTTTTAAACAAAAATTACTAGTAGATTGTTGATCAAGTGCGATCGATTGCAACATTCTCGTAAGTTTTTAATTTTTTTCTGCTTTGCTTTAGGTATTTTTCATAGCACGCATTCTGATTCTAATATATACAGCAATCCCCCCTATAACACGGTAGATTAGTCCCGCGTTACAGGAAAACGAGAATGCTGGTACAACTGGCTGGCCCCTATGACCTCGTATATCAGTTTACATTTGATACAATGATTTTTCATTTTGTTTAATTGTTTCTATTGTTGACCCGTTTAGCTCCAGATCTTTTTAGTAGAGATATGTGTAATCAATGTTACTGTACATATAATCAATGTTCTTAAAATTCAAAAACCAGGAACTCAAAGGGAGGACCATAAAATCGCGTAATATGAAAATGCGTTATAAGAGTGCTGGATATTACTGTATATGCCTCCTCTCATATAAACATATATACGTATATGTAAAGACTACTGAAAAAAAAAACAAAAGAAAAAACAGCAAAAATGAAAATATTTTAATACTAATATGTTTTACTACTGTATTGGCTTACGTGATGAAAATCACGTCATTTTACTTTAAAAACTAAATCTGTAGAAAAGCACACATTTCACTCTAGTGTGATGCTTTTGATATGCGACACGTTCACCGCGAAGACCTAAAAGCACCGAAGGACTGTTTTAACATTGTTTTTGCAAACAATATTTCTTTTGTAGGCGAAATTTCAATTGTTTTTCATTTCATTTATTCATTTATTAAAAAACTATAAGGTGATAGGCCTATTACTTAATTACATAGATGCATTTCATGTGCAAAAAGAAACTAATAATTTAAATAGGTATACAAGTCAGATAGACGGCCGCTAATGCAGTGATCTCGCCCCATAAACTCGGCAACCATCAATTCCTACCAACAGAAAAATATGCATTATAAGTTTAAGCAGAGCGGTCTATCTCCTTCTAAACCTATTCAAAAAAACATCCAACGATTTCAGGCAGTAACGCACTCCAATATCTAGCAGCACGAAGAGTAAAAGATCCTTCGGCTAATGAGTTAGAGAAACGTGGTATTAGTATGAAAGGGTATTTATTCGATCTAGAGAACGGCGCTTGCTCTATTAAAAGGCTTGAGGATTGAGTTTGATGATTTTGTAGAGGTAGATAAGCAATCTGAAGCTAAATTTGACGCTATAAACAGAACGTGCTACGCAGTTAACAACTCTTTAAAGCCTATCTAAATTATACCTTGGGCACCCAGAGAAAACTTTAATATATAAGTAAACATGCGATTGTGAGTAATGCCCAATGGTATGTTTAATCTTTCGAAGTAGATATATCCCAAGACATTGCATTGAATCTACAAGGTCAATGGAATACCCAGATATTTTTATATTGAAGTTGAAGTACGGGGAGAATTGAAGAATAAGATTTTACTCTTAGTGGAGTTAATATTGCTTTCGAAATAATGCGTATTATCTTTATAAAGCCGAAAGATGTCATCAGCATACGCAAAAAAAGCGCAGTCCCCAAAATCATTTGCAAAGAGATTCAACATTAGAGGGCCCAAGATGGATGGATGTATTAGTGAGCTTCGTATACACCATTCTGTCAAATGCTTTTGTTAGATCGAGAGCGGCAAGAACACAACTCCTACCAACATTGATGTTATACTTAATGGACTGCGTGACGGAGAATTACTTCCGCGACTCAAATAAATTTTTACATAGTTTTCCGTATGAATTTTTCTAAAAGATATTAGTCTAGATCCACATTCTATTGTGCGAGTCAATTCAGGATCATTTTGTCTGCTCGTCTGACCGTCTGCCTGTCTTCCCAGGTAACTGTGTGCTCTATGTATATTGCGTTGACACATTTTGAGCCAGTTTCACAAAATTGTGTCCAATGACGCTTTTGTTGCCCAAGGCAGAACCCTATTAAAAATGGATGGAAAAATAGTTCGGGCCTTTCATATGATCACTACCCACATACACGTTTTTGTCTAAAAACAGGATCAGAAGCAGGTTTAAAACACATATTATTATATTTCGCAGGTCACACATGATCATGATTATGACTATTAAAAATCTACTTATGGTATATATATGATTTTCGGCTTTTTCTACATAAGTTAGAGAAAACCCTTTGTCGTCGATCGATAACAGTTTTTGTGGCGCTCTACGAAATACATATTTTGTTTAATTTCAAAATGTCGGTAAGTAAAAGCAATTATGGGATGGGACTTCAGCTTTGCCGACTTATCATGGGTCTCGGTGGAAATTGGCGAATCATATGATTTTGTGTGTATGCAAATAAAAAGAAAATAAAAAAAAAGAACACGTACAAGAAATTAAAACCATTTGTTTTAAATTTAAAAGTCATTTATCTAATTCGTGCTTATTTTGTATTAATTTAAATCTTTCTTCTGTTTTATGATGATTTCTTCATATTCTATATTGTTTTATAAGAAACGAAGAAGAAACAATCAAAGTCATTTATTTTTAATTTGTGATAACGAAACTCATACATTCCTTTTGGTCCCACACTTAGTTAACAAATATCTTTGTATTTTATATGTTGCATGATAGCTTAAGCATTAATATGTGAGGGAGTAGAATAAGCTATTCGCGATAGGGAACACCAATTGGAGAATGATCGAAAATAGAACGTGAAATAAGTCGTGAAAGAATTTTATCTTTTCTTGTTTTCCGTTTCTCGTAAAGGTCGCACTTCGATGCTCTTCGCTTGCAAGATAAGACAAATTGTCCGTCATAAATATACGAAAATAATACGATGTCATCAATAATAACTTTGCTTCGCTGTAAAAATAGACATGAAGTAATATTTGGACCAGTAAAACAATATGTGAATATTCCGTAAAACGATACCCGTCTTTATTCATTTATTTGTTTATTCCACTTATACATGAAACTCGACTAAAACAAATGACAGTCGAGTTCACTTGACTCTTAAAGTAAATCATAAATTAATTAATATTAAAACTTAGTATAAGTACAATAAAACAAATAAGAAGGAAACGAGAAAAGAGAAAAAAGAAAAAAAGTATGTACACAACTAGCATAGAGCCACACCCACAACCGGTACAGGACCAAATTGCAAATGAACCCCTATGCCATCGCAAACAAGCATAAGTTTGGCAACCGATAATAGTTAACAACAATTAATGTTCGAATCGTAATGACTTTTTCGGATTAAAAGCTAGTTTAAGTGCGACGTTGGTAAATCACGTGTATTAAGCAACGTGGCTTTAATGGACTTTAAAGAGTCCGATAGTGAGAATAAGTGATAGACGTCATTTAGATTCTTGCAAACAACTCTAAGTGGGTTAAACAGCTCATAATTGCAATTACATTGGCAAAGCTTAATCAATATAAAGTGCCTAGAGAAACGGTTAGGGACGTTAAAGCTTAACTCACCAAGTAATGCGGCCAAGTCTATAGTACAATTTATTACTTTGATTAAAAAGGGAACGCCAAGAACAAATCTACGTTTGTCAAGAGACGGTAAGGACAACAGAAGCAACCTATTTTCATAGGGGGGAAGAGAGGCAATCGGATCCCAACCCAAATTCCTAAGGGCAAACAGCAAGAATTGCTTTTGAATAGATTCAATTGAATCTACATAGCACCTACATGAAGGAGATCACACAACAGAAGCATACTCGAGTATAGGTTTAACCAAATACATGTACAGCCTTTTGGTAATATAAGGATCATCAAGCTCTTTGGACCACGTCTTTATAAAACCAAGCGCGGACCTAGCTTTGCTTAACGAGAGCTCAATGTGTAAGTTAAGCGCAAGCTGTTGTCGAAGAGAACGCCTAAGTCAGTGAACGAATCGACGTCCTCCAACTTGTGCGTGTAATGAATGACTTCCTTCTTGAGAAAGAAAGCTTCTTACATTTATTTAGGTTTAGCGTCATATGATGCAACGAGCGCCATGCAACCAAGTTATTCAGGTCAATTTGAAGCTGATGTGATTGCGATGCTATGGAAAAGGAAGATAACAGTTTCATATCATCAGCATACATTAGGATCTGGCTGGAGTTAATCACCGAAGGCCAATCATTAATGTATAGATTAAATAAAAGTGAATTCAATTTATCATCAAAGCAGTCAAATTGGGAAAATCCTATATAGGTACATTAAGCTGCATGGTGAAGAGGTATAATTCTCTTGTATTTCCCACTCCAAGTTCTGTTTTTATGAAACAAACATTGCACGATAAGGTCACAGATTAAAATATTAAACTTGTATTCAATCCCCGAATGGGTCCTCAAACTATAACGTCATATAAATTGAATGTAATTGTGCACTTTCCCAGATTAGTTGTAAGGGTTTTAGTTTATCAAATAAAAATTTAGTTACAACGTTAACTAAGCAAGACAAATTGAGTCAAATTTCGAATTAGTCCTTAAAGGTTATAAAAATAAAATAATCTAACGTTGGCCAGGAACACGCCGCTGAGCTCCGCATAGGCCAATAAAAATCTAGTGTTAACAAATTTAAAATACATTTGTCAAATCAAAACGTTTAAACGATCCTTTTGCTTTACCTAACAGTGAGTCAGAGAAATCTTCCCCCGTGCTCATCATCCACTTCAAAAATTTAAATTCAATTTGCATTCATTTTTTGCATTTCCATCGTTGTCTTTCACATATTTGTTGTTATGTATGTAACATGCAAAAGGAAGCTTCAGAAACCCTATAAAGTATATATATATTCTTGATCAGCGTGAAATTCTGAGTTGATTTAGCCTTGTCTGTTCGCCTGTGTGTCTGTCTGGTGTGTGTTTTTGCCAATCTTCTGGTCGCAAAAATGAAGATATCGACTTCAAATTTAGTAGAAAGATTGAAAGTTTCTGCATATAGATTGGTATTGAAAATGGGCCGAATCAGTGGCAGCGGAAGCGCGCAGTGGAATGTAAACTGAACGCAACTCCGTTTTTTTAACAAAAATTTTTAAATTTTTGCTCCTTCCTCGGAAATTATTAAATTTAGAAAACTGAAATTTTCCACATTTATTTTGGGAAGCGCTCCACTCCTTACGTGCAAAAATGGGTAACACTTTAAAACTATTTTGTGCACTCTTTAAATGACGATATAATATCTGCCTAAAAATGGGTTAATTTTAAAATGAATACGGTAGACACTGCGATCACCTTTTTCTTAATAGTATTAGCGACATGGGTATCAACTAAAAGCACTTGGCCAGTCGAATGCGAAAAACATAGTGCAGGGTATGCGAGGTTCGGCCCTCGCCGAATATAAATTTCTCACTTGTTTGTTCTAAAACCACATGTTTTTGTTTACATTTTCCCATAAAATGGTATGGTAACGCGGCTTCTCATTGTGTTTATCACTTGGGACCTTTTAACCTGAAAATAGGAATAACGCATTATTGTATCAGCCCCTAATGTAAAGAAAACGCTTATATTGAGTAAATAAGTTTCTAATATGAATATTTATTGTTTTTGTTTATCTAAATATTTTCGATAGTAAGTCAAATGTTTCTCTGTCTGGTTCCAGTCTTCTTTCCATGAATTTTTTCATATCTTTCATAAATTTTCCTTTTTACGTTCGCTCTTTCTTTTACAAAAACACATGTTTTCTTTTTAACCATTGGCGCAGTCGTTTTTGTCATCAGTAAAAACTTGACATCATTTACATAAACATATAGAATTGCAGCAATTCTTTATAGAATTAACCTAATTCTATATACTGTAGAATTGAGTTTGTATTGCGAATCATATGGAGATTGCGACAACAGGTTGATTAGTGCAGTTTGCACATTTTACAATTTTAATGCTCCTTTCCCAATTAATCATCAGAGATCCATGATTGACTTTTGACCACGGCATAAGTTACTCATTCGTGCATAGCGAAAGGAATGGCTACAGTTAATCCAGTTGGTTTTATTTGCTTGTTTTCTAAACTTTTTCGTACTCAGGTCCTCATCGGAACCAACTCACATCTAAAATTAGCCAAATGTATTGTTGCAGCAAGAAATGCTACAGTTGTGTGAAAATGTATGTGCGAAACAAATCATAAATCGTACATATTACAATTTCCTTAGCGACTTCTAACTGACTGTAACTCTCTTTTGTAAATTTGCATCGAGCCATTCACGCATAAAAAGTAACTGCTAGCAGCCATATAATGCAAGATCGAAAATCGATGAGTATGTAAACTACGTTAAAATTTCTAATATCACCGAAAATTTACATTTGCTCTTCTTCAGCCAGGCGAACAGCGAATCCTATAAAAAATTGTCATGTGATCTTTCTCCTGAAAAACTTTATCAAGAAGACGAAATTTTGCTTAAGATTTTTCTTTACAAATCTCGTGGTAAATTTTTGCATCAGGATAGCTTCAACAGGAGCATAGGTCCACCCACAGTCTTTTAAAATGCCGATATTCCGTCTTAAATGAGAAGACCAGGATTCTGTTAGGAAAGGTGAACTTGGATTTGAAATTCGAAGCTATGAGAGATATTCATTCCGAATTTTTATCAAAGTCTTAGTCATTTAAATGGTCTTGATAAGCTAACAAACACTCTCACCATTAAACGATTTTTATACTTTTTATCTTGCGTAGTGGATAACTAAGATTCGTTTCAAGGCGAACGCGACCTTTTTGGTTTTTTTTTTTTTTTTTTTTATATAAAATCTTCAAAGGCATGAGTTGCTAATTGCAAATTTAAACTAAATTATCATAAAAATGATGACGATAGTATTAATTTATTTATATAACAATTTAAATACACATATATACGTTATATATTATATACGTTCACTTGCATTAAATATATTGGGTTGTATGAAAAGTTACAAGATAACCTTACTTGGTAACAAATACTTCCGATTTCGCAAAAACTAGAGTTATAAGAACTAAATGCAGTTAACTATATTGGGATTACGTAAATTGCCAGATTAGCTCTTGCAACAGAAGTAAAAGCCTCTCCTTTTATTACCCCAATGACTATTATATTATAGCAGACTCGA
>CCAG010001931.1:0-24102 GCA_001077435.1 Glossina morsitans morsitans
GGTTGATTAGTGCAGTTTGCACATTTTACAATTTTAATGCTCCTTTCCCAATTAATCATCAGAGATCCATGATTGACTTTTGACCACGGCATAAGTTACTCATTCGTGCATAGCGAAAGGAATGGCTACAGTTAATCCAGTTGGTTTTATTTGCTTGTTTTCTAAACTTTTTCGTACTCAGGTCCTCATCGGAACCAACTCACATCTAAAATTAGCCAAATGTATTGTTGCAGCAAGAAATGCTACAGTTGTGTGAAAATGTATGTGCGAAACAAATCATAAATCGTACATATTACAATTTCCTTAGCGACTTCTAACTGACTGTAACTCTCTTTTGTAAATTTGCATCGAGCCATTCACGCATAAAAAGTAACTGCTAGCAGCCATATAATGCAAGATCGAAAATCGATGAGTATGTAAACTACGTTAAAATTTCTAATATCACCGAAAATTTACATTTGCTCTTCTTCAGCCAGGCGAACAGCGAATCCTATAAAAAATTGTCATGTGATCTTTCTCCTGAAAAACTTTATCAAGAAGACGAAATTTTGCTTAAGATTTTTCTTTACAAATCTCGTGGTAAATTTTTGCATCAGGATAGCTTCAACAGGAGCATAGGTCCACCCACAGTCTTTTAAAATGCCGATATTCCGTCTTAAATGAGAAGACCAGGATTCTGTTAGGAAAGGTGAACTTGGATTTGAAATTCGAAGCTATGAGAGATATTCATTCCGAATTTTTATCAAAGTCTTAGTCATTTAAATGGTCTTGATAAGCTAACAAACACTCTCACCATTAAACGATTTTTATACTTTTTATCTTGCGTAGTGGATAACTAAGATTCGTTTCAAGGCGAACGCGACCTTTTTGGTTTTTTTTTTTTTTTTTTTTATATAAAATCTTCAAAGGCATGAGTTGCTAATTGCAAATTTAAACTAAATTATCATAAAAATGATGACGATAGTATTAATTTATTTATATAACAATTTAAATACACATATATACGTTATATATTATATACGTTCACTTGCATTAAATATATTGGGTTGTATGAAAAGTTACAAGATAACCTTACTTGGTAACAAATACTTCCGATTTCGCAAAAACTAGAGTTATAAGAACTAAATGCAGTTAACTATATTGGGATTACGTAAATTGCCAGATTAGCTCTTGCAACAGAAGTAAAAGCCTCTCCTTTTATTACCCCAATGACTATTATATTATAGCAGACTCGAAAAAGACTTTGCGCTATTGTTGTGAAACAAAAAATATACCGAAAGTAATTTTTAAACAAATGTCGTTCCAACGATTAAGCCTGAGCAGCCAAATAATATGAAAGTGCAATCCATTCACTTGCATGACTTAAGACAATCTATTAAGAATAATTAAAAAGAATTTATTTGCGCCAAAATCTGTTTTCACAGGCTTTTTTTTACACGATTTATTTTTGCGCGGCCTTCTAAAGAACGTATCTGCGATGTAAAAAAGATTTGATTATATATTAGTAATGAATACCTACCCTAAATCGGAGAAGGCCAAGTCAAAGTGAAAATAACATCCACTTTACATGCACGCGCATGACAATGGGGAGCCCTGAAGCTATGGAACAATAATCATTTGCGACTGCCTTAAGAAACTGAAATAGCTATAGATGAATACGCGGCATTACTTTTCCGATAGGCCAATGTGTTAATTACATATATTTATATATATGTTAAATATATATATACTATGTAAGTATTTCACGTAAAAACTTTACAATATTATTTACAAGTAAGTAAAGTCTATGTGTTTTGTTATTTTAAGGTATTATTACTGTTACTGCTGGAAATCATAAAAACTAGAGACGAAAGTGTTGGCTTCTTTTCCAGATGTTAACAAAGCTACCTGTATGCACATGTATAATATGAGTCAACAGTTATAATTGTTTATTAAGGAAATTAACAAATGAAAAATAATTAAATACCAACAGCGTACACACTCTACATGCACATAAGATTGTATATATGAACCGGTATATTGTTGTCTTACTTTACGTTTATAATAAAAGACAAGTCACAACATTTAGTTTCCGCTATTTATTTATTTATTGTACATACGTAATAAAATAAACTAATTATTATTTTATTGTATAACTACTGTTAGTGTAATTCCTGGTTTTTCTTTCTTTTTACCTTTATCTTTTATTATTTTGATTAAAATCACATTTCTTCATATGTCTGACCTTTTCTCTATAAGGTAAAGTAGTCATCACTTCAGTCAATATTAACTTTCGCATTTCGTTTTTTTGCTAAAGTTCATTAAAATATAATTCAAAATTTTTCAATCCACGAAATATTTTCAATCTATATGATAATATTTGTCTAGCTATCAATCCAATAATCCAATCGTGTTGACGTCCATGAACTTTCATTAGCATAATCAAATACTTTACTAGATAACTTCTTGGCCGCTTTCCGCAACTTAAAATATCAAATAAGCATTAAAGTGCGTAACAATTGCAGCTCAAGTAAAAAAGAAAGGACTAAGCGTAGCTGAACGTGTTCCGAAGTTGTGGATTTAAAAGGCAAATTGAAACAAGGTCTTATTCCAGTTAACAAAGTGAAAATAATTTTAAACAGCTTGCAGAACACTTGCATCTAACCGAAGAAACGTACCACAGGACTTATAAAGTCGTTGTATTTCATTATTGTATTATTGATATCATGACAACTCATAGTCATTCTCTTGCCACATTTGCAACGCCGTATGCTTACCTTTTTCAGATCCCTGGACTTCCTCAATATTTAAAATTGTTCAAATTCTTACACACAGCATTAGGAATCTTACTTCAAGGGTTATCGGACTGATACCGCGATCAAAAGCTAATAAAGCATTCCAATAAAAAGGTAATAACCCACTGCAGTAACCCGAAAAAAGCAGTGCAACTGATTGAAACTTTAATTTAAAAAAAAACAGAGAAGGACGTAGAATTTTGTAGAAACATTGTTTTTTGGGTGATTGACAAGGGGATTGAGGGAAAAGTTCAATTCTCGGCCGAACAAGCAGCACTTTCTATTTATTTATTTTTTTTATTATTGACTCATCACAGGGCGAATGTTCTCCACTAGTACAATAAGGTGACGGTCAGAAAAAAGTGAGGAACGAGAAAGTGATAGGGAGGCAGCGGCCGTGCACTAAGGGATGTGTGCCCAACCGGCAAGTGTTACGCCTTTACCGACTGACCACTCACTATAGCTACAATCAAAGTGAACTGTATCGTACTGGGATTTGAGCTCTCGAAGACTGGCTGGGTAGTCGTAATTCTCACACAATTTAGACACATTTAAAGCTTGGACATGTACCATAAACATTCCTTTTCATCATAACAAATTTTTCGTTCTATTTTTTCCATTAATCTACAAACTCAGGTGTATATGCTCCTTCTTGTTCAAATATTCTTCTATATTCTTTTTTCTCGATGATTTTTTGCCCGAAAGCGTCTTTTCGCAAGAAATGGCAGATTCTTCTCCGTATAAGTCAATTGCTACATTTATAATCAATTTTAAAAACTTCATCCGGAACTTTTAATTTCTTTGACAGAAGCATAAGCAACTTTTGGATCGTTTTCAGGCTCGCGTCAATTCAACGGTCATCTCGGTGAAGCTACAATACTGCAGATTCCAGATGAACATAGACTATTCCCAAAGACATCCACTATTGCATTAGAGGAGCTACAAAATTAGTTTTAAAAGATTCATTTATCACTTCATTATGAATTTCCCTTGTTTTCAGAAATATTTACAAAAATCGAATACAATCAACACACACATTATGGTTGCGTTGGGCCTGGGCCCACCGTCAAATGTCGTACACAACTACACAGGTACTTATGTAAAGGTTATTCAAAATATTATTACAAACAAAAATATTATTACGACTTTTAAAAATATAATGTTATATGGGAAGTGGTCGAAAATGTGGTCCGATAGCGTCCAATAGCGTTTGTCATTGAGCCAAGACACGTCGGTGTACCGAAGTTCATCAAAATATCGCAAAAATTAAAGACAATTAACATAGACAGACATCAGACGGACAGATAGACAGATGAAAAGGCGGGGTTAGTTCGCTTCAGAATCATTTTATTTTCGGAATCAGTATCTCAACACAATAATAGGTGGGTCTGTCTTAAGCATTTCGCCCTGTTACATACGTCCACACAAACTTAATATGACCTGTACCATAAGTGTGTGCGACGACTTCGCTTTAAACTTCGTTTTTCGAACGAATTATTTACTGGATCGATCTGAATCTTCACCTGTGTTTTGTATGGACAATGAAACTTCCATATAAAATGTTTATACAATTGTTTTGTTTCTTTGTTATATGTGTCATTATAAGAATTTTTCAATTAATTTTATATTTAGTAGTAGTTCATGCATCTGCCTGAATTTTTAACACTTTTGTTTTTTGCCTTCTTTATCAATGGTATAGAGCACGTACACTTGTACAACGCAACACAACACAACATCAGGAAGGCCGCTTTCAAAACATCTTTGTGCTGAAAAACAAAAAGTTTGTATGCACAAGACATACATAGACATTTATAAAATAGGTAAACAAATTAAATTAAATGACATGAAATGCTATCTACTTATAAGCCCTGTTGAGGTATAGTTAATAACTCATTCCGTATTGTGTATATAGAAAAAAAAAAAAGTTCTATTTTTCTCTAGGTATACACAACATTTATTCCTTTATGCTTTTGTTCGGGGTGAAATTGTGCAAAATTCGTTCGATTTCTCTTCTACTTTTATGGTAAATCAATCTTTTTTTTTTTTCATCTGAAATCAACTTTTATGAACTATACTTATCTTTATCTTTTTCCGGTGAAAAATATTGTTGTGTTCTTTAGAAATAATATCATTAAGCAGTTGTTTACCTGAATTTCTTTGCCAAGAGATTTATTTTTAATACAAAACTTTTTTAACTTTCTTTTAATGCTAATGTAATGTAAGAAAGAGTTCTTGGTTTAATTGAACATAGAATACTTAAAATGATTGCTCTTTCAGTAGTGATAACGAAGTTTTTCAAAAATTCAAATTTGAAAAGACGAAAGGAAAATTTTTGAACATTTCGATCAAATTTGAAGAAATTTATTAGACCCTACACCACTTTTGGTACAAGAGCATATTAGATAAGCAACACCCAGAACGGCTTGAGATTTTTTTATTATGCCGTTCGATTTAGACTTACTTTCCAAGTCGATCAAAGCTTGTCTAAGCTGTTTGTCTGTCCGTCTTTTCTTCTTTTTTTTGTGTTGAACCTATTGCCCGTAATTTTAGAGATATTTTGATGTCATTTTGTACACCGGCGCGTTCTGGCCCAGGGACGAACATTATAGAAAATGTTCAGATCACACCATTTTTTCCAACGCCTACCACTATAACGTTCTTATGCGTTTTTTTTGTTTTTGAATCGAAAGCAACCTTTCGAAAGTGTTGTTTATTCATGTATACCTGTAAAATTTTAATAAATTTATGCCTCTCCTACATGGACGGTAATGCATTTTGCTCTCGATCGAAATTAAAATATTGAAAGATTTTAAAAATATTTCTAAATTTTCTAAAATATCTACATAACCACAACAAAGTCTTTAATGCTGATAATAAAATATATTTTTTTAGATTGAAAGCAAAATTTTAACATATATATTTATCTTTTTGCCAATAAGCGCTTTGAATCGAAAACAAGGTTTTATTCACTTACGTATTCATATGATACTTTAAAAATGTTAGCTTTCTTTTGATATTGATAGTCGAACTTTATGCTTTGAAGCGAAACTAAACCTTTAAGCATTTACGAGCTAATAAAAAAATTTAAAAACTTTTATGTTTATACCCTACACCACTTATGCTGCAGGGTATTTTAAGTTTGCGCGAACGTATGTAACACGCAGAAGCGCTTCAGATAGATCCACCTCTTATCATTTCTGAATCGATCTGAGTCTGTCTGTCCGACTGTCGATTTGATGTCTCTCCATGTAAATTTGTTTTCAAGCTGCAGATCGCAATCGGTGATGAAATTTGACGTGCTTTGACCCAGTGAGGGAAACTATCAAAAATAGTTTCTTTCGATCCACTTTGCCGACCACTTACCATATAAAGCCCTCTTTTTAAAATTCGTTGTATGGAAAACAATTGCAATCTTCAAAATTTCTCAACAAAACTCGCTCTGTAATAATGTCTGGACATTCTAAATTGGTATAAAAAGTTTAGTTCGTCTGTGGCAATTTTTTGAACCCTGTCATATAATTGTTTCTACGAAAACTGAATCTTTATATAGCAAAAAGGTATAATTTTTATTATTTCATAGTGAAAATTAGCTTATAATAGTAAATTGACATAGAAATCAACCTCACCGAATTTGGGTCACATAGATCTATGTTTTGGATACTAGCGCATGTAAGGATTCCTCCAATATGCGGACTTTCACGAAAATTATGTCTTCGCATGAAAGTAACGTGTAACTTGTGGTGTAGTGTCATCGAAACGGGAGAATAACTGCATCAGGCGGAGTGGTGTAGATTATTTAATGATGGACGTCAGCTGATGATAGTCCTGCTGAACCGCTCTTCCGATCTTTGATTACAAAAAAATTTCGTCATAGATCGAAATTAAAATTTTTGAAAATCTTTAGCTCTCTTTCAACGCTTATAATACTTAACAAATAGAAATTTAGTAAACAATTCGTCTCGGATCGAAATTAGAATTTTGCTGATGTTCTGTACATCTACGTCTTTGCACTGATAGATTATAGAAATTTCGAAAATTACGAAAAAAAAGAGACTTTCGTTTTGACTAAAAATAATTTGTTGAAAACTTTGTTTATCCTTCCTCTGGTATATATTGATAAAAGTAAAAGCTATGATTTCGATTGAACATAAAATTTTACATGCAAGCGTCCACCGTTTTGCACCGCTTTTATTCGTACCCTGTTTGTAACCGTCAAGACCGTTTTATAAGATACCTTGAAATAATGTTAATCAATGCAATGTGTACCGTGTTGTCGATCGAAATCGTGCTATAATATCCGCAAATTTTGTACCGTGTTACGTAGTGGACGTTCTTATATATATATGCTTGCTTATACTATTATAGAAGGTTACGAAATTATTTCTTTCTTTAACTTAATTTCTCTTATTGCTGACAACGGCGAGGTGCGACCTAAGATTTCGTAAAATTTTTTTTTTTTTTTATTACAAACACGTTGATACACTTTGTCTGTCGTTCCATTATTATTATTATTATTTTTTATTTAATTCTGCTTATATGTGCGTTGTTTGTTTTTCATTTTTGCTTATAAGGTCATACTGCCGTATAAAGTTTATAAAAATAAGTCGAACACATTTTTCAACTGCGCAATTTAAAAATTTGTGGTTTTTTTTTTTTTTTTTAATAAAATAAGTTTAAGTATACAAATTTGTATACGTATTTTTATATAAGTATATGTATATATGTATGTATGTATGTATATATATATTATGATAAAAAAAATTTGCCTAAGTAGTATTCATTGGCGTTGATGAGTGGTAGTGGTTTATTATGTTAATTTTTGATTTGGTCGTTATGTATATACACAGCAGAATATTACTTAAATTGGATTATTGATTAGGCGTGGGATGCAAAAGTATGAATTAAAAGTTCCTACAACGAGTTTATTGAAATCTCTTTTCCATAAACTAAACTAAATTAGTTGAAGACGAAACGCATTTTCGGAAATCTATGATAAACAAAAACATATTTTTTGCGAATTTTGGCCATGCCTTTGTCAAACGGCTCATCTTGTTTACAGACTCTTTGGACGACTGGCTTGAATACAGAATACGTAGTACGGGATTGATTCGGACAAAACCGAAGCTATTGGCAATAGCGCGGATTGAGTTGTTGTGTCAGTCAATCCCTGTTGGCGGATTATGCTCACTATCTAGAAACATTTGTAAAGATTTTCAACCCTGCCAATCTTGCCAAGGGCAAGACAAGTGGGCATGGCTAAATCAGCTTTGATTCTTCGTTTAATCGCAAGTACCTATACTTAGCAATGAGTCTTAAGAGGATGTACGATGCTTGACGACGACGCCATTTATCGATGACATTCAGCCCGAGAATTTAAGTCTGAGGCGAGAAACACACAAACCGGACACATATACGTATATCTGTTGATTTGCTTTAAACTCGTTTTTTTAATTAGATAGTAAACATTTGTATATGTTTTTATTTATATGGATATATAATACAGTTTACTATATTCCGTTTTATTTATTAAATATTATATTTTTATCATAAAATATTCCATGTTATGTGTTTACGGGCACATGTGCGTGCGTTTTCTTTTTTTTTTATGATTTGTTTATTACGTTTTTTAACTTATTGCGCATTTTTGCCTAATTGTTAATAAGTAAATAAACAAATGTTTTGGTTTATTATCATTGAAAAAAAAGCTCATGCATATTTTTTCCTAAATATGTGTTAAGTGTTAATTCTATTATTTAATATGAAAAGCGATAAAACTAAATCGAATTAATGTAAAACACAAATGGATATTACGATACTTTAACAATAACAAGAAGAACTGTACGTTCAGTTTAGACCGAACTTTTTGGTACTCTTTTGCACACCTTTTCGTTACTTTGAATGCCTATGTCCCTCTTTCCGGTAGTTTCTCGCCACCACGGTGTTTCCGTTATGCTAGTAACAGTGTTTAACATTTCGAAATAATCTCAAGGTGGATTGATGGTGAGCGGTAGAACCACGTTGACAAGTCGCACAGAGAGCCTTTTGGGGTTGATTTTGGGAAAGAAAGAATCGGCCAGGACATTATTAGGGACGCCCGTCTCGATTTTTCTTTCGAATGAATGATGAGTTATGGTCGCATGTACCTCTCATAACACGGAAATTCGCTGATGACATTGGATTTGTTACCGCGCCACAACACAATGAAGAAAGACCGTTTACCATATTTCGAAATTGGTTTTGAACTTACACTAGGCTCCGCAATGAAACCGTATGTTGAACACGTTCTATTTGAAATACCATTGTCTGACTAACGGATTGCCTTTGTTGGTTTACCATGGGTACATACCTTATCGATTTAACCCCACACACGGGTTAATTTAGCGTAACCTGTCCAGAGAATTAGACAATCCCTACAAGCCAGGGCCATAAACTACACTGGAGAAACCATTTATGTTTATTGCGTATGGCTCAATAAACTCACTCTGTGGTGTGTTGAGGCCTATCATTACCCCTAATTATTCCCTTTAGGAATGATAGAAACCACAACCACCACGACACCCCCGAAGGGCCGTACTCAGCAGTAGAAAGTCGTCATTAGTTAACTACTGCGTTCAAATTGGGGACTGGGCATACAAGTTTTCACCGCGGTTTCCACATGTATGTAAGTATGCAAGCTTCCCCCCGAAGTATTTTGGCAAGCACCAATCTGCAGTAAACTAATACTATCACCTCTACCCACAACTACTCGTGACATAGTGAGTGGGCTCCTGACCTCGTGGAGCTTGAAGTTAAACTATAAGCCTAACTTTAGCCTTACTTTACGCGACATAGTCACTCTTGCCTTCGGAATAACCGTACAATCTCGGCTAGCCAACACCGGACTACCGTTATTCAAAAAATATTAGCGCCGGGTGCTACAACTGACATGGCGGGCGGTACCATGCTCTCGATTATTACTACATCAACGTATTTTATGTAACCAGTTGCCAGCTGGTTTGGTTAGTATTTCTTTCTTAGCATTAGTCTATGAGAAAAGAGTGCTTCTTCCAGCCTAACCCTAAACTATCTTTCACAAAACTTGTCGCCAAGATAGCTTAGAGGTCTGACTAATAGTTAGAGCAGCACGGATTACATTGTCACGGCTAAAATCCAAAACTGAGGCCTCTATTTGACGCTAACATTACGAACGACTGCTCGCGAAGTAAAAAAATTAAAAAAACTATGTTACATTATCACAGCTACAGTGAAAGCATTGCGCACGAGTGTTTAAGAGCACTTCTTTAAATGGCTATTTCTATGTGAATGAAATAAAATACCCTTGGATATCAACGTTTAAATAAAGCTTTGCATAAAGGTTTCCGTAGAGTAGAAAGTGTTAAAAAAGTAATAATGAAATCCATTTCATTACAAAAAAATATTAAAGTTAGTGTGCAGTGAAAATTCGGTCTATATGCTCAACATATATAAAAATTTAAATTTAAATTTAAATTAGGAAGAAAAATCAATTTCCCAACTTGATAACAAGCATGCACGTTTATTGCGGACTGGACCAAAAGTACTACCGTTAGTAGATATGCTAGATATATCTAGCACAAGTGTTAGATTTGATTCGAATGAATAAACTAAGTCATTAACACAGATGCGGGACGACCGGCTATCAACCTTCTGATCACTATATTCTCCTTATAGGAATTCTGTATACATAAGTTTCTGTAAGACACAGACAGAAAAATTAGTTTTAGAATCCGTGCTGGAACAAACAATTCCTGTTAAAGGTATATGCATGCGTATGGCTGACCTGTGTTATCTCGAAATCGTGTAAAAAAAGACCGCTTAACAAAAGAGTTTGGTGAATTTTTCGCAAAATTGCATAATAAATCGTACGACTAACCTGTGTTATCTCGAAATCGTGTAAAAAAAGATCGCTTAACAAAAGAGTTCGGTGAATCTTTTGCAAAATTGCATAATAAATCGTACGATAGGACTTGACGAAAAATCGTGTGAAAGAACCCACATGTTGTTACGAAAATCCTATATTTAATGATTTAAGTTTTCATGAAAACTAATCGATTTTCTAAGAAACGAATTTGTAAAGAAAGGAGAAAACTAAGTTCATATTCACGACGCGTTATCCAGCTGGCGATTGGCGAAAAGATTAACAGCAATTGGCAGAAATTTACCGGAAAAGCGAATTAACGGATTAAAAATGTTGCGATTAGTTTACGTAACGATAACTGGTTTGCGAAAAGTTACATAACCGGAATGTTTGCTGAAGTGAAAGTCAGTCGAAAGCGTTTCGAGAGTGTCGAGTGAAGAGATTTGAACTGCAGTATTCGAAGGAACAAAACTAGAAGGAGAACTAAAGCGTTGTAAATGTGAGTCCCTGCCTAATCTGTAAATAGATTTTATAACTGCTTTGTAAACAAAACCTGTACTATTCTAAAAATCCATTGGTATGAACTTATTCCAGAAGTATTCGAATCAGTTACGTACAATTACGAAAAATGGTTTACATTACAATATGAACAAGTGGTCTTTGTGGGCTGAACGTTCCCTTCCTTTCCTTTCTTTTCCCTTCTCAATAAGATTATTTTATTTGTGATGATTGACAGTTAAAAATACTAGACTGTAAATTGCAGAGTCTAGTACTATTTTTTATGAAATTTAGATTTGCTCTAGTGAACTGTTTCATTATTCGTAAGGTATATGGTAATGTAAGCATTTGTTTAAATGAATAAAAATAGAAAGTTGATGGCATATAGCGGGTTCGTAGTAGTTTGGAAATTTCATTTGCTCATAAATTGCTAAAAATTGATTGCTAAATAAATGAAAGCAATATTTTAAGCTCAAACAATAATTTGGCCTTAATAATATTAATATGTGCATTAGAAAGTGACATTTATATCGACTAGCGGAGGATAGTAATAAATTAATTGAATTATTTCGTTCGAAAGGCTAAAGAATGCACGTAAGAGAAACATTTTTTTTTTTTTTTTTTTGAGTATTTTTTATGACTAATCATGCCCTTTAGAGCTAAAATTTAGCTCGTGACATCAAATAGACAATATTTGTTCGTACACCATACGTCATTTTTTTAACAGTGTTGCAATTTAACAGTTATAAAATGTGTATAGCTAGCGATCAAAAAAATTGTGACGGCTTGCACTGCTTGATTGAAATTCAAGAAATTAAATACAGACCGAAAGAAATCATAGTTTGGCTAAACGAAGTTGTTCCTATTCTTCCGCGGCAACATCTCGCAACATCTCATCTGTCATTTGCCTGCGTTACCTACAATAGGATATCTGGTAGGGCAGGCTTCGATGAAATCTAAATGGAGAACTATGTCAAGAAATCCGACGATAGGATGATGGGCAATCCCATCAACTGCGTAAACTTTCTCATCCACAGGAAATAGTTTTTTATTCCCTCACAAATATTCGCGTAGTAAACGTGCACTCTATTAATGATGTCATTGCTACTTTTATGTATTCTTATTCTTTTCTGTGATTGCGAGAACCTTCAATTTCACGAGTCCTTACAGACTGGTTACTTGTACTGACATTTCTGACAACTTAGTCTTGCATTTTAAATATAAAATTTCGAAGAGTTTCATACGTTCAACTGCCAACACTGCCATTACCCATCACGCCGTTGCCAAGGAAGTGGAAGGTAGCCGATGACAATAAATTCGGTCAATTTAGCGAGACCACAACTAAAATTAACAATTTTGGCTCTTTTACAAGTTTAATAATTTGCATCACATTCTTCCTGATCAATCCTGACATTTGATGCCTGAAAGTCATCTTGTAAGATCACTTATTTAATTCCAATCCCGAACTTATTACAAATTGCTTAAAGCACTGTCTACAAGACTGAAAAAGCTGTACAGTCTATAACCTTATTTTCGATTTTTGCTTTACATATTTTTAATCTTCTTACAAACATATCTGAAGTTTTACAATTGACAAGTCAAACTAACCATGTGCATGTTATCTGCTTTGTTCAACAATAATTGAAAATTGCGTTTAGTTCACGTGCTCGTAACTGAAGCCAATGGAAATTCTAATTGCAAAGATCAATTGATTGACGCATTCAACTCTCACAAAAGCAGTGATTTTTAAAGAGGGTATGTGGGTGTCAGCTTGACATTCATCGCAGAAATGGTTCATTACGCTACGAATGTAGTTAAGAATGACCGACGACAATTCACTAAAGCGTAATTGCATGATGCGCGGCCTAATAAGAGAGGTTTCTTTATTTTAAATATAGCTTTGAGATCGAAAAGGTGGTAATGCAACAAGTGAAATGTGACTTTGAAGCGCAGCGCACTTCTTAAAGGAGTGGCAAATAATAATTGAACTTACTTTGTGGCTTCCTTCTTGTAAGCATTTTCATTTAAATCTTTTAATGACAACACAAGCAATAAACATTTTGAGCCTTCAAGCGCTGAATGGGCCGCCGCATAGCCAAGTAAACGAGAATCGCTGTTTGCGGATTCAAATCTCAATATGGTAGACCATACTTATTCGTAGCGACAGCGACTTGTAAGTCGGTGAAGGCAAAACACTTGACGATACCCACTTAGGGTACGGCCACTCCCTATGTCCTTCTGTCGTTCACTGCATAGGGCACACCTTCTGAATTGTTGGTCATAATACAAAAAAAAATGTATTGAATACATGTCAGATGTGGGAATAGTTCCTTATAGCTTGTTCTATGCAAAAAAGCTCTTATTTCAAGAGAAGAGTAATTTATTCAAAGTATTGTTCTTTGTTAGCAATTAACTCAATGTACCATCTTCTTCCCGACAAAATACCAATTTCGTGTCGAGAAGAGATTGTGAATCTTTTCCGTATGTCCACAAAAGTGGCCTAATTTTGGATATTGTCATAATAATTGACGCGCTGTTGGGACAAACAATACATCTGTTCGATAAGTGCAAGAGTTACGATAGCTTATTCGTTTCCTGAGCTGATTTTTGCCAAATATAATCGAATCCGCGTGATCCACAAGATCCGCATGAGTAGCCGAGTACACAAGAATCCCGACTACCAAGTATGTGCTTGCGGCTTCAAACCTCAACCCGGTAGAGTTTGCTTCGCTCGTACTTATCGTGATTACTCAGCTGCGGCTACTATCTCCCTATTTCTTTCTGCCGACCACTATATCACACGAATAGGAGACATCCCGTGAATGATTGATTGTATTAAAGAAAAAAAGATAAATGTCATCATCGATAACGTTATCATCAGCTATGGGATATTTTCCATTCAGTCCAGTTAGTCGGTAGTGCTAATCTTTAAATGGACGCACCATGAATAGTTGTCTTCATTATCAAACTGCTAATGGTTTGTGTCACCGGACTCATCGACCTCATATATCGCATCGTCTCCGCCGTACGACTCAGTAACATTTTGCCTTTGAATTAAACAAGAAAAGTAGAGCTTCCTGGCCTTGGTACTTTTTTGCTGCGCAGAACTTCACTTATTCAAACCTCCAAGTAACTATTTTCTAGTATTGCGTAAAATTTATCAAAGATTTGTTCTTTGAACGGTGAGGGTCACACTTGTCATACTCAGAGAAAAGATAACGCTTTCAATCCTGCACAAAGTCATCATTTAAACCACGGTTCAACTGTTAAAACCCGGTTAATATTCCTTTGTGTTTCATCGAAGTGAGAAAAACACAATTTTTTGAATAGATAATGATAATAAAACATGAAAAGCAATAAAAACATAGCTATAACGAAAATCAAGGTAGCTCTTAGTATTTAAAATTTGGACTTGTTTCTCTTTTATTCTTAGCTTAGCTTCTACGAATGAATCATAATTAGTTGTGAAATTTACTTAGCATGCGATATAACAATAAAGCCTCTTTTTATATTATAATGATATGTGCATACATAATAACGAAGGGAAGAAAAAGAAAAACAAGAATAAATCTAAAATGCCGTATAGTAAATTTCTGTTACTACTTTATGGCTATTGGGTTTGTAGACCTATAAGAATATAGGAGCGACTAATAGATTTATTGAAGATTTGCTTTCAATATGCAAGTGTGGTATTGTCTTGATAATCGTATGGTATTAGGGGAAGTATTAAAAAAATATATATATGCAGATCTACATCAGCAACATTATTGTTGTCATTTATTGTCTATTTTATAGAAAAATTTCATATTTTTCGATTAATGCTTCATAATATCAATTTGACACGGTGGCAGATAAAAAATTATAGCAAAAAAAAAAACGTTGTTGTTGTTCTTGTTAAGAGCAGTGATCAATGCCAAAATAGTTTTTTAGATTAATCACTCCTTATTAAAAATTCCGAAAAACGTTATTTGTATCAAAACCTGACGAGAGACCTTACTTTTTTGAGGCGGAATTAGCATGAAAAAATATCGCATAATTTTTTAGTGAGTATAACTAAGTGACTAGCTTATTAGAGTTGTCAGGCCATCTGTGATAAAGCATCCTTGACGTGAGGTGAAACTTCAAGCTGGCCTAGGAGTAGTTCACACAATCTCATCTTTGTCTCTTTTGAAAACCCATAAGATGCTATTGCAGGACAGTGATTAAAGGTAACAAAAGCATTAATAATGTTTGACAAAGAGTGGTGCATGGTTGGATGATTCGGAGAATGTAGAAATTTCTACATACCTTTCCAATTCAGCACTGAAAAATTAACCTTGACGATGTTTACCGTGGAATATCTTCTAGATGAGATACACCCTCGTCCGCACTTGGTTAGTAGTTCGCTACATTTGAAGACACAAAATCTTTCTATAGAGTGAATTCTATTCTCTTTCTACACGTTTTTTTTTAAGAACACATTCACATTCGTATTTAGTTCATGAGATAGCACAATGCTTCTTTCTTCAATTGTACATAAAAAAGAGCTCCGAAAGTACTTCTCTTTACATACGATTTTATTCGTTTAAAATCCATTACATCGAAATAATACAACGAATTGCTTAACATCATCGAAATATGAAGGATATGGTAATGTCGACAAAGCAAAGTATATATATTCTTGATCAGCATCAATAACTAACACGATTTAAGCATACCCGCCTGTCCGTCTGTGTAATGTCGGTCGCAAAAACTCAGCAATCGGCATTTCACAGAAATGTTGGCACACACATGTACATGGGCTAGTATTGAAATCGGCTAAATCGGTCAAAGGACGCGACCACAGTATAACGTATCATGAAACCACCTCTGTTTTCAAAAATAAAAAAATATGGTGGGTTTTGTTCGTTATTTATAAACCACACCGGATACAACGATGATCCTTTAGCACCTGTATAAAAATGGAAAAATCGGCCACGCCTACTTATAAGTGACAAAATTTTTATTTTTTCAATTTTTTGGTCTTTTCTGCTTGTTAATCATACGGTAAAAAAGACATAATGTTGAAAACTATTCTGTACATTGCTTGTGTGGACACAAAATGTGTTTGTTCTAATATGAATATGGTAGACCCCACAGCGGGAGGGATTCACTTTTCCTTAGCAGTATAATCAATTGTGTATCAAACTGAGTGTGACATGAACGTCATGGCGTGGTAGATAACGTGTTCTTCACAATTCCGAGTTGAAGAATAGATACAGATAGAAGATTGTTTTACGCCCATAAACTACAGACACACGATATATTAGGACCTTCCGTTAATTTTGTTCATTTTTTCACTTGAAAAACCCATTTACTGAGAGTAGTATGCATAACATGTAATAATCGAAATATTTTTCATCTCAATTTTCTATAACATTCTACCATATTTATGGCAACATAGTGATATCGCGTCGAAAGAATTCATATTGGTTGGGCAGCGATCTAATCATCGGCCCATTTTCGCAATTCGCAATTTCGCATTTTGAAACCGCGTGCCAGCCAAGCCTTGCTGCATCGATATGAGCAAGTGGTATTCAAGCATTCATGTGGTATGTCTGGTGAGTCTGGTAGTGGTTGGAAAAGAGTTTTCCAACAGTGCAACAGCTGCAACAGTGTATCCTTGACAACGCTTCCAACAAGTGGCCAAACCGTTGAAACCCAAACAGACAATTGGAATATGATGGAGCAGCATCTTCTGTTCTGTGTTTGATGGGTTACAAATGTAATGAATTTCAAAAATTCAATTTTGAGCGCTCCATGCGATTAGCATCGGCATACGCTAAATACAGCAATAATAAAGCAAAGAGAAAGGTCGAAATCATTGAATTGTACCGTTATGTAGACTGGTATTTCGCATTACGGTATCATTTTTACCTGCAGAATTTGCTGATCAAAATTAACGGAAGATCCTAATAAATTTCAAAAAGTAGAAAAAATCAGCCAAATCCACGCAATATTACAGAGTATGAAAATTAAGTTTTGCGCCTTTCCTCGAATGAAGCTGAATGCTGAGTATAAAACATTCGATCGCGGTCGAATATAATTTTCTTACTTGTAATTAAATAATTAATTAATTTTAAAAGCGGTTATACCCATTAATCATAATGCTTTCAATTAGTGCAGGTGCGACGCTATTGCATCTTAATATGTTTATAGAACGTTTTTTCACATGATATTGGAAACGCGCCGTTTTAGCACAGTCGGTAATTGTAGGGATTTGAGTGACCTTTGTGCTTCGGATACAAGTTCCGACAAATAGTAGATCGATGTTTATTATTTTATATTCCATTTTTTAGTTCATTCATATTGTCGGCTATGCATTCTACTACTTTTATAGAATCAAAGACATAGTTTGCGGCTTTTTTCCCAATCGACATACTTAGAGCCGTATAACTTTGCGAATATTAATCCGATCATACAGTGCATAAGAAGGACAAGAGAGTGTAGATAATAAAGAAAAGAACATTTTAACATTTGTTTATTAAGTCGAAAGTAATTGCGTTTTGAGAGTGGGCCGAAACTCGAAAAAATTTGTCATATTTTAATCCATCACATCGACTAAGGCGACAAAGTTGCGGAAACTGCCTGAAAACTCGGGGCGTTTATGATGAAAATGCTTTATCATAATCAGTAGAATAAAAATACTTTGTACATTTTCATTGCGGGAATCTCAAGGTAAAACAAGCGCTGCGCTCCGATCCAACCATCGATAATGACATTTTTCAAAAAGTGGGAAAAGGATAAAATCTGTGCTTCGGGTGAATTAATGGTGGGAAACTTAAAGGATCGAATTTCGATCTGCGTACTGACATTGAAACGAAAGGAAGTAGTTTTCTTCTATGAGAACAATACCAGATCGCACATATCTTTAATGATTCGGAAAAATTTGAAAGAGCTAGATAGCCTGGAACCGCAAACCCCACAACTTGCTCCGTCGAGCTACCATCTGTTGCGCTCCCTGCGGAGCTGTGTTAATAACTTAAAGCTGATTTCTACCGGGTTTCGCTCAAAAATCCCAAAAGTTCTACTTTACGAAAGTTTTTTTTTGATCTGTTATTTAGCTACTACTCGACTAGGTTCGACTATTTTCAAAACCTTATCTGTAAGGCTCTTGTTCCATTTCAGTGTTTCAATAATAATCTTTGCGTAGTGATTCCAAAATTCGTGATGCTTTTAACATTTGGAAATTGTTTTGCTGCATGAGTTACACAGTTAAATTTTACAAACGGAATACTGAACACGACACACTTCTATCCAACACATAGGCTACTAGGCTTATAACGCTAAACAATAACATGAAATTTCACAATTTTTAATAGTTTTTTTCCCTCTATTTTTTTTTTTTTTTGTTGATTTCATTACAATTGTTTTTATTTAATTTACATAAATTTTATTTGATGTCTATGGTTAATTATTCCCTTCATTTGCCCACAATAAAGGGCAACATGAGCTAGATGAGCTAACTGTGCGCTTTGCGTGACTTTAACTTAATTTGTATTTGAATGATATGAACACATTTCTTAATATTGTATTAAATTAACTGGAAACATGTTTATTGTATAAGATTTGAAGCTTTAAGCAACATTAAAACAACATTGTCAACCTCTTGACATTTGTCATTTTAAATAGACTAAATTAACAGTTGTTGCAGTTCGATTTTTTTTGTATTAATTTTTTCATTACATTTTCTTTACAATTTTTATTAGCAACCTGTCGTTAACTCTATGAGTTTTTGTTGTTGTTTTATGCAAGGTAGAACTGAGGTGAGGCAATGCTACTCGCGGAGTCAAGAACACACATAAGAAAAAACAAGTAGAAACATTATAGTCGGGCAAAGTCGACCACCACATCCATCACTTCGCTTAGCACAACTATTCACCCTTTTAGTGTTAATACGTGAAAAATTATACATTACTTTCAGGCAAAGGCATGGGAAACTCGGGAAACTTCGTATATTGGAAGATGCCCAAAACATCATCAACGTGATCCAAATTTAGCAAACTTAATTTATTTCTTAAAAATTGCATTATATTTTAACGTCCGTCATAAAAAACGGGATTGTTTTTCTCCTTGTAAGGACTTGCTTTCGTGGTAATCCCTACACATGTAGACCCATGCGATACAAGGTACGTACGGCTAGGTTTTACGCTCCATTGCTACCCTGGACCAATTTTCATTATAAAAATGAAGAATTAAAATTTATTTTGAAGCGGTTACTATTCGTGAGAGTTTTTCTTGGAGGCCAAACAAATAGAACCGTGTAGTATAAATTTGGTGCTTTTAATTGTTATGTCAAATTAGTATCACAAACAAATTGTCATAGACGGAAATTACGAAAATAACTTAGCGATATGCATACTGCGTTGTGAGAATCATTATAGCTCACGGGCACCATCCACTATCTCCCTTCTATTATAATATTCAAGCTTTACACCCTACACCACTTGTAGTACAGGATGTATTGAATTTGTGCGGATGTATGTAACATGCAGTTGGCCCTAAAGTAAAACCACCTGTTATTATATGGAAACCTGTTTCCGTCTGATGTCTGTCCATGGAAATTTGTGTTCAAGTTTCTGGTCGCAATTTTGAGAAAATTTGGATCACTGACGTGTTTTAGTCCGAGGACGAGCGCTATTTAAAAAGGTTTCGAAAATTTTCGATTTTCTAAATTTCTCGACAAAAGCGGCTAAGTAATAGTATATCAGCAGTCTACTGCGACTGTTTTTGAACCTCCTCTCATATCACGAAAACTGAAAGTCATGTGACAAAAAGGTCTAATTTTCACTGGCTCATGATGAAAATCAGATCGTAATAGTAATTTAAGATAAAAAGGTGAAGTGTACCAAATTTGGACCATCTTGGCTTATTTTTTGGATGGAGTACTATGTATAGATTTTCACGAAAGTTCATCTCTTGTAGGAGAGAAAAGTTTACATTTTATAAGGTTATGATGAAAATTAACGTATAACAGAAATTTGATATAAAAATTAACTGAGCTGAATTTTGAGCAGGTAGCACAATTTTTGAAGCTCTTGGGCACAACCATTCTTACGGAAGGTAAGTCTTTATTTACACAGAGGTCTAACTTGTAATATACAGTTCCATAAGTACAGGCTGTAATTTTTCTATTTGTCTATTGTTCTATGGGAAAAATAAGAAGTGTGTTTGACAATATGGAAGGTATTTAACAGCTGCCCTTGTCCGACTATAATGTTCTCATTTGTTTGTTGTTTTTTGTTTTGGTAAGACATGCACAGAACGGTCTGCCCTCTGAGGATTATTTAGACTAGATTCAATGAGTTGGTTTCAGCTAAAAACTGAAATTAATTTACGATGTTCGTGAATTCTCAATGTAACCACTAATCCAAGAAAAGCGTTCCGACCAATTTACATTGCGTTTTAGTCAAAAACCGCTCACACAAGTGCACGGCACATTGTGCTAGTTGATCGCACAAGGTTATCCCACGACTTATTCGATCATTACCAAAACATCGGACGCTAAAAATGTGTGCAAGCTTTCGATCTCATATAAGTTAACGATCGCTTGTCTATTTCCAATGTCAAACACCCTAAAGAAATCGATTATATCTAAATATGAAACCTGTATCTCTGCAGAAGATATCATTAAAGCCACTTTGAATATAAGAGATAAACATGATTAAATAAAACCTCGCAGTAGATTATCAAAATTAAAAGCTTTACAATCTAGGAGGTGCCGCACGCCAGTGTTGAAACGTTAAGAAATACTTATCTAAAGTATGGCAACGCGCATACTTATATATACATATTATATAATTAATTAATAATTATGTAAAGTGCTTTTAAATTGACGTCAGTGTTTAAAAGCACCATTGACGGACAGAAGTATTATAGAAACGTCATTTCGTCTGTCCATATTAAGAGTAGACAACACAAAACCTACATTGTCTGGATGTTCAGTTGGTCCCCGGCGCATATGAAACAATTTCCCAATTAGGAACTCGATACAGGGCGCATTAATTCAACTAAGAAATTTAACAGAAAAGGAGTTACACTCGACGTTGTCCAATTTAATGCTCAGCATTATCTATCTGTGTTATTTAGTATACGATATCATATGTCGATATATACGATATGCGATATTTTTATAAAATTCGACAAAATCTATATTTATATGCACCGCCTTATTATACCCTACGCCACTTGTAGTAGAGGGTATACAAAGTTTGTTAGTATGTATACAACCCCCAGAAGGATGTGAGATAGACTAAGCGTTTATTATACTGATGGATTTAAAAAATGATTTGGCTTGTCTGTCCGTCTGTCGATCTGATATGTGTCCATGCATTCTTGTGTTCAAACCACAAGTCGTAATTTTTGATAAAATTTGGTTTACTGTCGTATTTTGTCTCAAGAAGGCACGATATTCAGAATGGTGCGGATCGGACAACTTATACCCCCTGTAATACCTTATTTTAACAAATCATTTTATGGGAAAATATTTCCATAGATTCGCGATGAAAATCACTAAGTGGCAGTATTTCGGAAGCCTAATTTTGTGTAGAGAATATGGCTTGAATGGAGCAATTTTCGGAATCTTCTGCCATATAATCGTTCCTACGAAACTGAATCTTTATTTCGTAAAAACTATTTGCAATATTCCAATAATAATGAAAAAAGAATTCTTATTATTATTATTATTATATACATTTAGCCAGAGAATAAATTCTAAGACTAAAGTCTTAAAGCGCTAGCATCTAAGGCTTTCGGCTTTTTTTTATTATTTTTATTATTATCATTATTATTATTAAAATCGGCCACTCAGGCGGATCTGAAGGCAAATTAGAAGTGGTATTCTGTGTAAATTCTCTTATCAAGATTGTATATAGAGCGCCACAAAAACTCTTATCGATCGACGACAAAGAGTCTTGTCTAATCTTTTTATCATATATGTTATCACGAAAATGAATGAATAACTGTGTTAAGCGTATTGCTATAGGACATCTAATCCTCGCACTTGTTTTTACTTGTTTTTATATATATATTCGCTAATTGTGGGGGAACACATGAGCAGACTTTATCGATTTGCGATTTCGAACACTTTTTTAATGAAATTTAAGACCTAATTTCACATAACCCATAAAAAAAAATATTTTGAGGTCGAATTCGCCTTCTTAGTCAAACTTTTAAGAGTTTAACAGTGATTTCGAGCGGGAAAAGGCGCTTAAAGGAACCTACAATGCCGATCGATTTCGCAATTTATGCTGATTAAGAACGTATACATTTTGAGCGATCTCTCACACACACTTCAAAGCATTGCATATATTTGACATTTAACAGTATTTGCACTATGCACTCTGCTGTAGTACATCAAGATATTCAACGTTTCGTTTATCGGAACTAAGCGTAATAATGATCGTATATTAATGCCATGACACGTAAACTTGCCGTGACTGAATGCGAATTTTCATTGAAAATTTAAATAATACGTAAATGTTATTAAAATGATTCTGCGTTTTATAATTAAAGATTAAATTTAGAAAACTTTAAACTTTTCAATAAAATGTTGTACGCATGACCCACCGTTAAATGAAGTCAATAAGAATCTTTTAAGCACATAGTCTTAGGCCATAGTGAAATTACGATTTTGATTAGATGGATAATAATGCTTTGATGAGCATAAAAAAAATCTTATAACTATTGGCGAAAATCAACTGAATCGACTCATGGGTGCGCTCCCGATTACCAAGGAACCATATGTGTAACTAAGGCCTTTGGCTACTAATAACTTCACGCAAATGACGTATAACACCCAAATAATATTTCTTGTTAATAATTTGGACTGGCGGGAGGAATTCATGATACACAACATCATGACAGTCGAAGAAAACTATTAACATCCCCCTTGGTTGTTGACTTAATTTGGCAAAATTTTTTGGATCTTGGCGCACCTTTTGTACGATATTCAACTAACTGATAGTTCTTTGCTCAACAAAATCGCGCATTGTAAAAATCGGAAAAAAAATTGTTGTGCCGTGCAAAACCAAGCGTAGCTGAAAGACTAATTAGGTGTGTGATGTGAAATTTGACTCAGATATTTATCACGGTACGGAATCTTGGTCATACTTTTGGACACGGTATTACATACAACATTTTATACATATTGCATTTTATACATAATGCGCAGATTTGCGCATTCCGTACCGTGTCGGAGGAAGCAGCGCTAGCGCTAGCTGGCACCCTGCCAGTCGACATTCTGGCCGACGAGATGAGCCGCAATTTACGAACGGCGTCGTCGCAACGGGCTCTCCTCTTGCGTTATACGAAGCGGGGAGCGGATGGTCTCATTGAGGATGTGGCAGCCGAGGTGGGAAAGAACGACCAAAGGAAGATGGACGTTCATTCTTATCCCAAGCATAAGAGTGTGGGTTGAAAGATGCCACGGAGAGGTAAACTATTACCTCACCCAGCTTCTGACTGGCTATGGCTGCTTTCGGAAGTACCTGCACAAGTTCGAGCACGATAGCTCGCCTAGTTGCCCGATATGCACGGATACGGAAGAAGACGCGGAGCACATAATGTTCTAGTGTTGCAGGTTTGAGAACGGGCGGCCAGAAGTGCCACCTTACGAGTTATCAAGCCTAATGATCGGTAGTGCAGCAGCTTGGAACGCCGTAGACGCGTTCGCTAGCAATACGCTCGCGGAGCTACGACGGCTTGAAGGACAGCGGGTGGAGAGCAGGGGGAGTGGAAGCCAATAGTGTATTCCACTGAGGTCCCACCATCGGTAGCGTGCTAATGACAACCAGCCTCCGCGAAGTAATACCTAACGGTGGTCCCGCGGGAGAGAGTGGTAGAAGAAGTGTGTGTGTGTGTGTGGGGGGGGGGGGGGGGTCTTTTTTTGTACGAAAGCCCCAGGCGGGGCGACCGGCGGCGGCTCCACACAGACCC
>CCAG010001932.1:0-32770 GCA_001077435.1 Glossina morsitans morsitans
TGTGGGGGGGGGGGGGTTGTTTTTAGTACGTAAGCGCCATGGATGGCGAATCGTGCATGCTGCTACTAAGAACCAGCAGTATCTTCTGAAGATTTTCTACCTCCTAAAACATAAAAACATATAGCTCCCACATATCGTAGACAAACTAGTGGTAGGCATCAAAAATATTTGGGTGAAAGTGTAGAATGCCGTTTACATAGACGGAGTAAGAATCAAATTATTGAAAAATCGATCCAGTGAGGGGCGTCCTTGATGAAAAATTGTTTAACCCCTTATCCTATGGTTGTGTTAAGAAGCATTTTCTGTGTTTCTCTTTAAATTTCTGCTTTATAATGCACATTAAAAAGTTTTAGTAAAATTTTGTTGCAATAGTTTTTTCCAGTTATTAAACTATGTAGTAAATCTGGTTCGGTTTCTTTTCGATTTCTTTTTTTTTCTTTTTAACTCCAAGCGTTTTAATAAATCTTTATAAAGCTGTAAATATTGCATTGCGGTTTTGAGTGGGTGCTGCATCTGTGTTTGGGTGTATGTCTATGTTTGTGCTTGTAGTGCTGTTTCTTTTTTTTTTTTTCTTCTTCTTTGCTTATGTGAGTAATTCGTTACAGTTGGCATTATAGAAATTTTTCCAGTTTAAATTAAACAACCGCAAACCTGAACTTAAATTCAGACAATAACGATTTTATATAAAATTAATTTTCTTTTCTTTCTTTTTCAAAGCAAACCAATCAAGATTTATTCGTCTGATAAGAGGTTAACATGGTTCAACCTTTTATTTATTTATTTTTTTTTTCTACCGCAAGCAATAAATATAAACTTTCTATTACAGATTAACATGCGATGTTTAGCGAAATTCAAAACTGAATTTTATTTATTTATTATTATAATAATTTTTTTTTTTTTTGTTGCCCAGTAATTATTTGCAAATGAATTGCAATATTTGAACTTTCTATTAAAAAAAAAAAATAAATAAATAAATAAATAAATTAATGTTCGAGCTTGCATACGATTTCATTCAATATTTAATGCAAATACCCTTGAGTAGATCTTTGAACTTTGTAATATGTCTTTTTTTCTTATGTTATGTAAACACCCTGAGTCATAGTGTTAGTATTTGTACGTTTGGATATAAGTTCACATTCGAAAAGAAATGTAAATAGAAAGGGATTGCATTGGTTTCGCGGATCGAACTTTTCAATATTTATTATTTACCCTGCAATATGTTTTCTATGAATGCATTATTGTAACATAACATAGGTTAGGTAAGGTAAAGTAAGCATTCTATAGCATCACCATTCATCGACAAATGCGAAACATCTGGAAGCTCTAGTCAGAACATAGTTAAATTATGACGTAAACAGGCCCTATCCACATATCCGCAGGAGTAGCGGTTTAGGTAAGAATCGCAAGCATAAAGTCGGTGTTCAGTGTAACACGTACCTATAGGGAATGCTCGGTGGGGAAAGGCAAAACTTTTATCGATTGGGCCCACTTCCACTGGGCTGCGAATACCACCTCCCTATTTCTTTCTTTCTTGTAGGGAACATCCCCTGAATGATTGGTCATATTAAAATACATATATATATATATATATACACCATACAAACATAAATATTGCAAACTTCAAGAGAATGAGTAAATTACTATGCATATAAAGTTGAAAATAAATTTGTATACCCCCATCAGAGCAGAATTAACCTACCTAGTCATGTCTGTTCGTCTATTTCAAGTCAAGGTTACAGTATCAGTAAACCGTCTCGGTGACGATAAATCTTGTCTTCCTTAGATAATTTAGATGTAAATTAATAGAAAATTCAGCTCTCACCTCTACAATTCTTTCGTCTTTGTCGTAAATTAAAGCCCCAATGTGGCAGAATTTTGAATTTAAAGTTTACAACGCTTTGAAATACAAATTGAAAATTTCGTGAAGTACATGTATTCTTAATCAGCGTAAATAACAGAAGCAATTTAAGCACAAATGCCAATTGGAAAAACGATTGCATTTGCAAATAACTGGGATTTGAAAATTCTCCATCAATAAAATCTTCCCATCAAGGTGGAACATTAACTCAATCGGACCAAGCCGGCAATCGCCGAAACATCATACCTAAGCCAGACGTACCATGTAAGTGAGCGTTTTTTACCCGATTTTGAAATAACACGATTCACCAATTACAATAATTACCCTTTTCCATACGAATTTTTTTTCTAACACGGATCACAAAAAAGATTTTTTTTCGACTCTGTCAGTGACTACCTCTACTACGGGGAATACCAGAATTTGATATTAGGCGTACATGAAAATTTCAACGTATCTTTCAGTTTTACGTAGTTGAGGATTAACAATTATATAAGCAACCTGAGAAGCAAAGAAGAACAGCTGCTAATAAGAGAGTTTATGAGAACAAGAGAACTAATAGAGGGCGCTACTAATATGAAATGCTAGACATATCTATTGATGATAGCATTTTTGAGCCAGCCCATAATGAATGTGCACGCTTGCTATTAAGTAGCGATGAATAATTGCGAAATTGAATTTTATTCCTAATTTTAATTTCAATTTTTATATGCTGCACTTATGGACTGAATTTTCATACACACATTAATTTGAATTTTTTTTGTTTATTATAAGAAATATTATTATTATTATTATTGTAATTTTAGACTAATGAAATAAATTCTTAGACTAAAAGCAAAAGACATTGAGCACTAGCAACGCAGGCTATCGGCTCTAATTTATAAAAGTACATTAGATATTGAGCCTAATAGTTTAATTAAAGTTATATTTTGTATTGACATTTTGTTCTGAAGCTGATTTTAGAATATCCGTAGGATTAGTCGCTCCTAATGCAACAAGGAAAAGTTGAGGCAGTCACAAAGAATGTGCTTTATAGTGAGAATTTGTCCACAGATTTGCAGATTGGGGAGGAAGTCTCACACATTCACCGAGAATAGATTTGTTTGAATTGAGAAGCTTGGAGACTATCTTAGCTTTTAACTTATAAAGTTTATTTTCTAAAGCTGGGAGACTACTTTGAAGTATAATATTATTTATGGTCGTCCGAGCAACTTGCTCTGTGGGCTTGGTAATAGACCGGTTTAAAAATGTTGATATTAGATTTGCAACTACTGCCATCAACTTTCACAGCACCATCAATCTAGTTAATGTGCGCATGGCTTTTCCAAGCAACGTATTCTATGAAATTCACCCTTGTTAAAATGACAGTGTGTTTTCCAACGATACTTGTTGGAAAACGTGGGCCTGAGAATATGGAGCGTCTGCACATTTTGTACTGGTAAGTCATTAATATGCATCAGTCGATTCCCTGCATCACATATCTGCTTTCGACAAATGTGCATTTTTTTGATTTTTGTATAGAAATTTTAGCGCCTGATGAGTTTGCCCATGTGCAGATCTCTCGCCCAATAGATTCGAGGATGTTGATTGCCTTTGTACTATCTTCTTCTTCTTTTTTTTTTTTTGTTAAAATGTACACACACATGCGTAGAGGCAATTCTCGATACACGGGAAGGAATTTTCCTAATTTCATTGAAAGCGATCTGAAAAAGCGTGACAGAAAGAGGAGATCCTTGTGGAATGCCATTCATTAGCGGAACGGAATCAGAGAAATGATTGTTAATTCTAAGTCTAACATGAAGACCAACTCTGTCAAATGCTTTTTCGAAATCAATTGAGAGAATTGTTACATGAATCCGCCCGGAAGTTGTTTTGCTTGTAAAATAATCAATATGCAAAAGAGCGTCGATGCACCCTCTACCCCGCTTGAAAACAACTTGTTGTTTTGTAATCAGGTTCTTGGACTCAAGAAACCAAGATAAACTAGATACTATAATCTTTTCTAATACTTTTAAGAGGCAAGATAAATGAGAGATTGGGCGATAGTCCGTTGCGATGGAGACATTTTCGGACTTTGGAATGGGAACAACTGCTGGCAATTTTCACATGTAGAGTATATGGCGAGTCAAAAACGCCATGAATTAGAGAAAGAGAAATTGGAGTCCTTTTATTTCCAATGAATGTATTGAAGAAGTTGCTGCCAGAGGAGTATTCGCACCACACTTTTCCAAGATAATTAGAAATCTCATTTGCGTCAGTTAAAATTCCATTGCGAGCGAGTGCAGATTTCAGAATTTTCGTTCCAATTTAAAGTCCCATTGAGACTGTTGATTTTGTTCCAGATAACTTTCATTGATGTATTTCTTTGAATTCTTCCCGAAAAGTATTCAAAACTTTGACTTTCGTAATTCCTTCCTGAATAGAGCATTGGCCTTTTTATATATGACCAAATGATCACGGTCAGGACATCTTTTAAATCGGTGCCATAAATCCATTTTGTTTTTCGTTAATAACGAAAGCGTGTCATTTCACCAAGGAAACCAAGCTCGTGTAAATTAGCTGTTGTATTGAGGAATGGAGAGATGAGCGGCCGTACGAATAGCCTTAGACAGCATGGTTGCAGTTTCCGTTAAATGGATTTGAATTCAAAAATTCGACCTGGTTAGAGTAATTAATCCAATCCGGTTTATGTAGGACGAATTTAGGGGTTTTTGCCGGAGTAACAGGAGTGTTTGATAGGTGAAGATCGATTATGGTTGGAAAGTCATCACTATTATGTCGACCATCAGAAATAGACCCGGAAACCAAAGGAACAAGCGGCGTGGTGATGAGTTGAAAAGTGCGTTGGTTTAAAATGCAGAGATTGTTTTGAATGAAGGCCTTTTCTACAACCGTGCCACGACTGTTGTTCCCTGTTGAGCGCCAGATGGTATTCCAGCT
Source organism: Glossina morsitans morsitans (assembly GCA_001077435.1). Lineage (NCBI taxonomy): Eukaryota > Metazoa > Arthropoda > Insecta > Diptera > Glossinidae > Glossina > Glossina morsitans. Next base: position 4,796 of record CCAG010001932.1, read on the forward strand.
ATTGAAGTCGCCGCATATAATTAATGGGGCGATTTAGTTTCTTAGGCTTTAGGATACGTGTTGTTGTTTTAATTTTTTCAATATTCACGGGTGATGGATCTGGTTTCTAAATATGGTTTTTGGCTGGTGGTAAAACAGGTTTGTCATTAGAAGGAATTTGGAGTTAAAGGCTTATTACGCTCGATTTGCGAGACGACGGCAGCGTAGGTAATACTTTGGTTACTTCTTTGGATTCTAGTTTTCCAGGATTTATTGCCCGGCACTTGCGTCGCGCTTCGCCCGTGCTACAGTAATTTTCTCTTTTGATTTTTAGAATTTCACGCAAACGTGGGCATTGTTTGTCTAACACTGAGTGCTGATCATTGCAATTTATGCGGAAACTACGCGTACAGCTTTCAGCATGTGGAGGAAGACCTCAGTTAGCACAAGATGGACGATTGTTGCATCTTTTCGCAGTATGACCCAGACGTTGGCAGTTTTTGCATATCATGGTATTGGGAATGTAGAGTTCCACTTTAAACTTATACGAAGCCATATCAACTGTTTGCCATAACCGATAGCAACCAAAGGTCATAATTATGCTTCCTGTAGGAGAGTGAGCTTTTCCGAGTTAAGTTTGTAATGCAGTTTAGCGGACATTTGACACAAAATTTGCTAGTGATCTTGACTTTAAGGGATTTTCGGTCGCGCGCAGATTTCCAGCGAGAACAAGCAAATTACCATCATGCTATCTAGAGCTCTTTTTATAGCGAAAGGACTGATTTGGGAAATTGTCATTCTAGCATCTGTTGAGGAAATAATCACATATTTTTTGTCAATCGGAATGATTGAATACTGATTGATAATATCGGAAAATCGAAATTTTTAATTTTTTTCTCTGCGGTCAATTGCCTGCTAATAGATGGAACAAATTTGAGTTTTTATCTGGCGGCCCCGGAGCTATTATGCCTTTTTGTTGTCAGTTTATTGTTTAGTAATTTGGGAAAAAAACCGCTCCGCGATAACCAGTTCACCAAAAACACTGAAAAGACACGAGACAAATACACGAAAAAACCGAAACAATCAAAAAATCGCAGGCGAAAAGAAAACACGCACTACTCAGAACACAAGTCGACCACGAATGTTATAAAAAGTAATTGCTTTTGTTACATAAATATTTCATGTGGGTTTCATTATAACTCTTTTTGCGTGGTTTCTTGGTAAGATGTTTTTCAAGTTGTGGAACATCTACCCAAATTTACTGTATGTCAGATGTGTTTCTTTACACGTTTTTTCTTGCACGATTTTCAAAGGAACGTAGCTATCGTATAAAGAAGGAACATAAGTGATTTTTGAATGTGCACTGATGACAATGCAAGACTTCATCTAAGTCCTATCTTTTGTTTTTCTTTTTCGAACGAAAATTTTGATGGCATGTATTCTAATATCTCCGTGGTCTACAGGGTTCAACAGATTTGTTTTTTCAAACCTCAAATAATACGCCTTTACTTGCTTACTTACTTAGTTTAAAAGCAAAGTGCATTATAATATCGTAGAGATCGCTCATCTCCTCTTTGTGCTTGATTGTGATCGAATGTATAGTAAAATTCAGTTGATTTTCGAAACTCAATTGTTAGTTAATTATTTAGGCTATAATGACGAGAATGTTATCGTTATAAAAAAGGACATTTACTAAAATCAATCTGCTTGAAAACTATCTACTTTTATATAATGCGCAAATTCCGAACATCAAGGAAAGTGAAGTCGTAGAAGCAAGTAAAAATTTGCGTTGCTTTGTCTACCGTTGGCGAAAAGTTAAATCGTAATCGATTGATAAACAGATTTATAAAAAATCCCGACTAATCCGTCAGATAAAAGGATTGATAAAAACATTAGAAAAAAATCTTGTATTAGCGTTTTATTCTTAAAAGGTCTACAAGCAAAGGATTTCCTTAAAGCAGAGAAAGTTGAATCGTGATATTCGAAGAGATTTTAGTAGATAAGCCAACAACGACAGATATGCTTCATGCACTTTCGCTGCTCAAGCAAGTTAATAGTATGTGGCTGTCAAGGAATATCTTTCACTTTCACTTGAGTAGTTGATGAGCCAAACGAAAATTCTTTCGTTGATACTTTTTAGAGGACACGCACATATAATAGTTTATTAAAAAATGTACTGGGTTTCTGGAAAGGCTGTCCAGGTTTTTTACTGATTTTGGGTAAGATTTTCAATGGACTCAAATATTTCGCTCACAACGCTCACAAAAGAAAAAACTGGAATAAAAAATTTTAAATTAAGCTTAAGCCATACAATCGATATTGCCTAAGTAACTTGAAGCTCATTAGCGAAATACTTCTCATGAAAAATGGCATAACAGATTAGTTCTTCTGTTTGTAACGTTCAGGCATAGGCTTTAGAGGCCCTAAGCTTAGTATATACATTCTCGATCAGTTGAAGGCTCTAACTCAGCTAACTCATATCTATCTGTCTGTTCGTCCCTTCGTCGAAGAGAAATAAAATATAAAACTTGCCATGTAAGTTCCTACCTAGAGGCCATAAAATGATGATTAAAAACCAACAATAACAAACTTGAATGAAAAGCGATCTGCCAACAAACACACACGCTAACGATAAACCTATAAATCACAGTACATTATATGGAATGGTGTTCTAAAAACGAGTGAAAATATTTCTTGGAACGAGCTCAAAAATGTTGTAATTATCATGATTAAGAGAATATCTTGCAATCATATGATGCTTTGAGATGTTGCCTGTGCATAGATGTATGTTAAAGTAAATATAACTTATACTTTAACAATTGTTATTGTAATGGCCTTTGTCAAGCAAAACACTACGAAGTCTTTTACGAAGCTACATATTCGCTACATATTCACTGATTGAATACTGAAAACGCCTGGACAAGATGATGGCTTTTTAAAAACCGTTATTCTTACTATATACAAAAATATCAGAACAAATTGTTCATTCACGATTAGCGGCAGTTCGGTGCGGGTTTTGGCCTGACAGGGTAATTGCGTCTTACTTTTCGAATATACTGCTTTTTCAATCGCTACAGTGAACACTTTATGAAATACTTACTTTTATCGCGCGACTATTTTAAAACGACGTCTCTCGCTAATAGCGATACTTAACCGACTTGCGGTCGGTGTAGGGCAGAAAACAATTTATTTATTTGCTTTTATTAAATGAGAGCAATCTCACTAATTTAATTGGTCTTTACACTCATCGAATGGGGTAAATAAAATTAGTACCGCTTTTAATTAGGGAATGAGAATTCCATAATTTGAAATTTAATGATTGTACTTAAGCATTCAATGTACTACGTGATGTGCATTTTTTTTAATCGCTCCGTCTTTCCGTTGAAATCATGACCTTTGAATGTTGTGCATGTCAAGATGTTTGTTACTTGTAAAGTGTTCACTTTTGTTGCGTTAAAATCAAGCATCTAATAAACAGTTCTAGGAATACGCCAACAATTAGGAGAGAGCAGCCGTTCCGTATAAAATGCTTTCATTTATCTTGATCAAGAGAAAGAAGGAAGAGTTTTAAGTAAACTTTTCCGCTTCAGAGATGTCTCTGAACAAAAGCTTAAGTAATTTGATTCGCTATTTGCATTAACCGAGGTGTATACATAATAATAATAAATTACGTTACATTACAAGCAATTGACAAACAATTGACAAATTTAACATACCACCGATGATGTATACGCAACAATTTGTTTACTACTTAACTATTCGTTTACTTGTCTACTTAAATCTCAAGAAAGATATACATGCCTACTCAATTACATGTACGTATACGACCAAAAAAAGTCTTCACGAAGCTCTCTCATCGACTACCCAGTGAATTAGTAACTGGAAAGGAAGACATCATAATATGAAACATTAACTTGAAAACAATAGAATTAAGAATAAACAAGTTGAAGGTGTGCCCTGTATGCAAAGTAGATTTATCGACACAAATACGCTGCACACGAACTTTGTATAAATAAATAATTAATTGTAGAAAAATTATGCAGTTTGTAAAATCATAAACACACCCATTAATTAAAACTATCTCTCTTATCCAATCAATGTTAATACATCGTTTTAATAAACAAAAAACTTTAATACTAAAATATATTTAATCAATAACATTGTCTGCCATGTTCTACGTGATTCAATAAAACGGAGAAATTCACTATAAACACGACGTAGTACATGACTGCATCTTAGCCATTTATTATGGACTGCAGACAGATTAGCGCGATTTTCTTATAAACTCTTCTTTATAACTCTATAAGGATATCGTCAAATGAACGGCAGCAACTTTTCTCGACCTCGCCAATTCCTAAATATAGGACTGCGATCGACCATCAGCGACCAAGAAGGGTAACTCTTGATGCCAAATGTGAATTTTTCCTCCACAAATTTCCTTCGTCTACTTGATTCAAGTCCTACTGATCGAAATTTACTTGCCAACCGAAGAGAGTTTCGAAAATAGTTAAAATAATCCCCAAACGGAAAACATTTTAAGTAGGCTCAACAGTTTTCCGTTACTTACTTTGTGGGACGTTTAGCGACGAGATTTCCTGTCTGTTACTGTTACTAACATAAATTCACTCATTATTTTGCGTAGTATGTGTCAGTGTGAAACATACACTAACTTTTTACGGGATAGTGAGACATCTAACTAAGACAAACTAGGTTCACTGTTCGCTTACTGCTCACTAGATAAAGGAAAATTTACTTCCGCTGCTCGCTAAGCCTAGGAAAGTTTAGTTTTGCTCTCCGTCAAACTAGAACATTATGTTTAGTACACTTAGGCAAGCCTCGCAAAAATTGGTTTCACTGCTCGCTGTGTCTTCCATTAATTAATTTTACTGCTCACCGGGCATACGAAAAATTAGTTTCCGTGCCCCTTAAGTATGTTTTGCTGCCCACTAGGCTTAGGAAAATCAATTTCGTTGCTAACTAAGCCTAGGTAGACGAAGTTTCTTTCCTCGCTATACCTGACAATCATTAGCTTTGCTACGCAGTACAAATCGCAAACATTAGTTTGGCTACTTGTAAAGTACGTGGCAGACTTAAAAAATTCACTTTCGTTGCTTGCTAGGCCGATATAGTTTTCCATAGCCATTTACTACACTTAGGTAAAATTCATTTTATGATCGAAAAACTTTGGAAATTGATTCTCGTTGCTTGCTAAGCGTGAAAGTAATTAGTTTTGCTGCTCACTAAATATAGGAAAAATTAGTTTTACTGCCTGCTAAGCTTAGGGAACACTAGTTTTATTGCTCGCCCAGCGCAACAAGAACTATAATAGTTTTGCTGGAAGTGGGACCTAAAGAAAAGTAGTTTCATGGGCCGCAGTTCTCGATCAGAGCTATTATTGAATGCAGACCAAGTGCAGGCCATTTGTACGTAAGGCTGAGAGAACGTAAGATAAAATCAGAAGAACGATTCATCAAGAGAAAAAAGTAAAGGCTGCATTGAATGTAGAAACTGCTGCTGTCGTTCCTCTCGTAAAATTTACTCAAATGTAATCTGTCCGTTAATATAGAATTTAATCTCTATACAATTTTACCGAAAGTTATTTAACGCAGTGTTGACTAACCTATGTATTTTGGACACTCGAAAAAGAAGCGATTGGAAATTTCCAAAAATGTGTTTTATATCTTTTACCTCTTCATTCTGTGTTTCTATACATTTTTATACCTTACATCAAATGTGGTAAATTTTTGCGAATATATGCAACACCTAGAAAGACTTGGAACAGACTCACCTCTTACTATTCAGAATCACTTTGTGAATCGATTGGACTATGTCCTTCAGTCTGTCCATCTTGTTGAATAGGTCGGTTGAATATGACTCGGATCGGACCACTTCCCATATAACGCCTTATTTTGAAATGAAAATGAATTTATTGTATGGATAACTTTAGGTTGATGTAGGGTATTTAAAGAGGGCTCGTGACCCATTACAGTCTTTTTTCTTGTTGAAATGTAAACTTATATCAGAAAAATAAACCGCTTTGGAAGCAATTGCTTACATACATACAGGCTCTTACCAACAATTTCGCATATGTTCACAATATTCCCTTCCCTGCTTGAATTTTTATGTCTTATCGGGGCAAGAACTTTATGAAGCTAATTCGGCTGTTGCTTTTCATAGCTGTCAGGGTCATTTGTGTCGACCGTTCTTTAAGTACCTGACGGGCTACTAACGGAAAATTTGTTTACAAGTTTGGATAATTTACAAACGTTGCCGTGTAATTTGCTCCTTATGATGAAATGATAAATTGCGACGGCTGGCTATGAGACCTCAGCAGAAATTGAAATATAACTTCAAAAGAAATTGTATCAATCCTCTCCTCATCGGCAATCTACGACCCATAAAAAGTGTGTATCTCTAATTTGAGTCAAATGTAAAGAGTGTAGAGCCATATTACAAATCGCGTAGTAAACATTTCCAAAACCGCTCTATACGATCATTTATTATTTGTTGTTGCGATAGCTTACTTATTATGTTTATTATTTCTTGTTACAATGGCTTACCTTTACTGAGTGGTGCAGGCAGGCAGGCAATCTGGGAGACATCTGCAACGGCATTATACGCATTGAAAAATGCGTTTTAACGTATATTGAAGTAGTTTTGAAACTTTTTCAAGCAAAATATTTTATCTCTTTTTGAATTATATTTGGGGGGATTTTGGGGGATGGAGAGTTGTACACCAGAATAGGATTGAAAGGGATAATTAAGGAGGATATTGAAGGGAATGAGGAAGATGTTTAATTAATTAATTAATTTTCAAAAATATGAAAGGAGTGAGTGAGAAAATGGGATTAAAAGTTTTCAATATTTATTCATAATAATCGTTTTTCGTTTGATTTTCATAATTCGACTTTTCTTTCGTTTTAATGTTGGGCGGATACTTTGATCTCAGTGTCTGTCAAACTTTTTATCTTTTGCTTTGCATACATACATACGGTAATTAAAATGATTTTTTTTCTGAAACTTTTTATTTATAAAAACCTTACCAACGAAAGTTTACTGATTTTTTAAAGTTCATTCATTCATTTTTTACATACTTTTTGTGTGTGTGTGTGTGTGTGTGTTTTTTATAAGAGAGGATACGCGAAAGGTGGGTTTTAGATAATTTTTGCAAATTGTTTATTACATTTTTGTTTTTTTTTATTTTTTTTTTTTTATTGTATATATATATATATGTAAGTGTTAATGTTATTAGGTTAATTATTGATGTCGTACATAATTCTTATCATGTCTTGTTTTTGTTTTTCTATTCTTCTTCTTATTCTTTTGCTGTGTTTGTTGTTTATTGATTTTATAAAATACTTAAGGCATTTAATGTGTTATAATTTTTTTTTGTTTTTTTTTTTTGTTTTTGTTTTGTTTTATATCTTTTAATTGTGTGTCAGTTAAGGTTTGTCTATATAATTTTTTTTTTTTTATTTTTTTTTATTTTATACTTAATCGTTAGGAAAGACATTAAAAGGAATTTTGAGTTGCCTGTAGGTCTATTAAACACTGAGAGTTACATTATTTGTGTTGTTGCTGTTAATTTGGTTTTAATTATAATTGCAAAATCAAACAAAAAAAAAAAAAAAAGTTGTTTTAAAATCTGATAAAATGTATGAAATTTATATAAACAAAGTTGTTAATAATTGATATCGCTGTGGTAAATATATGTACGTATATGTGTATAGGATTAGTGTGTACTACGTATTGACTAAAGTTGGTGATGTTTTCTTTATGGCATGTATTCGAAAGATTTTTAAAGTATTATTGAGATAAATTTTCTTTTTTTTTGTTTTCTTTTCTTTTTTTTTGCAGTAATTTGTTATGAAACAATGATTTCGTTTTCATTATTAGTATTTTTTTTTATGACTTTGAGTAGATTTTTAGTTTAGTTTTTGTTATACTCATAAATGCATTAGTTATGTTGGTTTCGTTTTAGAAAAATGTTCATATTTACCCACCACAGGAGGTATAATAAATTTTTTAACTCGTAGTGATACCCATACCTCATACTCAAGTCATAGCTAAGTCGGTCGGTCCATCTGTCTGTCTACAAAAGTCACGTCTACATTCTCGAAATTTTGTATAAGAAAGCACATCTGTCTCTAAGCTCTTCCTTTTTAATGGCCTAAGTAGTAGTAAATGCAACTGCGCTAGGTACAGGTCGTCCAAGTTAATATCTTCACACGTACATTGTTCATATAGCTTTTATTTTTATTACCTGAGTGCATAATGTTATCACCACCACCACCACCACCACCATAACAGTAGAGTATACATATCCTTTTTGCGTGAACAGCGCAATCTAAGGACTAAGAACTAAGAACTACAAAAATGTGAATTATGTGCTTCAGTGTGAACAATTAAATCACTTATGTCTATGTTAGCTTTGTTAGCTATTTTTTTTCCCCAAGTTAAAAGCGTAACTAAATTAGTTCGAACATTCAGTAAACCTCTAGAAATGAGAAACCTAAGCCATAGTCGGAAATGTTCTGTCTTATACGGTTTTACACACACCGAGTTATGCTTCGTTTAATTGAAATATTTTACATAGTTGCCTATAATGGGTTTTCGAGTAGTGAAATAAAGTCTATTTGATCGTGATATTATGTTATATAAATAACTGTCAATTGACTTTTATCTTTATCTTTATCTGATATCTGAGATATTAAAATAAAATATTTTTCACTCATAACCCATTCAGGGAAGCAAACTAGGTCAGGATCGCGAACCACTCGCGCGCCTGAGGACTTTCTTGCTCACGTTTTCCTGTTCCGCCGTTCTTCTAAATGTATGCTATTAGTTGGAACCCCTATTCTGCATACTGTTTTAAATATTTTGCCAATAATAAGCGATATGCGTTCGTGTCACTCACTACTCATAATGACTTCAAAATAGGTAAACTTGATCCCGTCATAACAGGATACGGAGCCAAACAATAACAGTAGCGAGAGTCTAGTTCGCACTTAAGCATGGAAGATCACATATCTTACGTGGGCCTGGTGATAGTCCCACCACCTTCCACTTCATCACACCACATTCTTGAAGGAACGGAAATACTCTGAATGTAAGGAGTACTTTTTGCCTTTATTTTCTCAATCCTGTTGCTTATAGTTAGTACAGGGATGAAAATGCAAAGGAGGGACACAAATGTGTCCACCATATTTCTTCTCTACGCTGATTATGCAAATGTAAAGAACTCAGTAGTGGCCCTTCTTCCATGGATCTAGAATTTCATGGGTATCCCGAAAATGTGCGCACTGCTCTCCTACTTGCCTTCGTCACACTGCTGCCAAGTTTTCGAAGCAAAAAGAAATATTGCAATTGTGCGTACGCAACCTTGACTTTCCTTATCCTTCTTACCTACTAATTGCTTCTGTGCTTTTCAGATACTCTAATTTAACTCCATTACTATCCATTGATGTTACTTTACCTATGATGATGATGATATGCTTTAAAATTAGGTTGTAGTGGAACATTTACTTGTATATATATATGACAGAATATTTGTATGAGAAAGCAATGCCGACATACATGGATTATGGGCTAACGCAGTAGATTATGCTTTCACTGTTTTGATCTCTAATTCTTAAATACATATTGTTGCCAATTGTCTACATTGCGGTTTAAAATTAATTAAAATTAAGTGGAAGTGGAATGTAGGCAACTGGCAACAATATGCGTTTAAGGGTTAAGAAAAAACGAAAAGCGCTAAGTGGTGGATATCAAAAGATTCGGTTTAAACCGAACATAATTTCTTCCTTGCATTTTTTTTGTTTTTTTTTATTCTTTTACTCATTTCCAATTTTCGTTCTTTGAAACAAAATCTCGTTTTTCTTTTTCGTCGCGTCCTCTTTTCTTATCTTTTTTAATAGGTGTGGGCAGAGAGTGAGTACCCAGTTGTTCATAACATATTTTGGTTTTCTGTTATAATCTCTCACCTGTTTTTTTTTTTTTTTTTTTTTTTTTTTACTTTTAAAAAAAAGATCTGACAACTATTGCTGTTGCAAAACCTTTTTAAATTCATGCCTAACCATATTGTGATTTTGTTTTTTCTCCTTTGGTTGTGTAAAGAGTTTAGCTCTGAGATACTTGGACTTTGAGCTTCTAGTTATGATTATATTTTTATTTTTTTTCATATTTATGTATTTTGTTTTTTTTTTTTTTTTATAATTACCTAAAACGTCTACATGAATTTTAAAATCGTAAATTTTCTCAAATTCTGTTGATTTTTGTTTTCTTATATTTTCATTAATTTTTATTTATTTATTTATTTCTTTTTTTTTTTTTTTTGTTTCAATGAAGAAATTGTCGTTAATTTGTTGGTTTCCATCACATTCAATATAGGTTGGTTTTGTGGTTTATGTTTGTTAGATTTACAGAAGTTTTTGCTTTATTTTATAATTTTTTGTAATAGTTTATTCATTTTTTCTTACTTTGTTTTTTAATAAAAAATTATAAAATCTTTTATGTTCTTTTTTTTTTTTTAATAATAGTTTCTATGTAAGTTTTCATGATTAGATCTACTAATAATGATTTAATTAATTAAATAGTTTAATGCTTGGTATATGTATGTACATATGTATGTACGTGTATTTTGTTCGATTTGAATAGTTAAAAGTATTACTATTTTTATTTTGGTTGTATTTTTTTTTTTTTTTGTTTATTTTTTGAAATTCTATAATGGCACACCAATGCACGCAATTCGTTCAAATTCATTGTATATAATATTTGTTTTTTTTTTTTTAATATATATTTAAGTACAATAATTTTTTTTATAATAACATGTCTTTCTTTTTCTGTTTACAATATAATATTGCCCTAAAGAAAAAAAAATAAATAAATAAATAAATATATAGAATTTTTTTTAACAACAAGGCAAAATTATTATAAAAATTCTTAATCCAATCAATTGTTAACGCAGATCGTCCCACCCTTCTCTCTTTCTCGCTCTCTCTCTCTCTCCTTCTCTCTCTCTCCTCTCCTTCTCTCTCTCTCCCCTTCTCTTTCTCTCCCCTTCTCTCTCGCTCTCTCTCTCTCACTCTCACTTTGTCCCTCTTCCTTTCGCTTTCCTTCTCACATTTAATATAGGTTTTAAAGCGTCGGACCTTAGTTATAATATCACTTTGTTATTAGCGGTGTTCGCATGTTTTTTCACAAATGATTCATTATAATGATTCGCGACCAGCAATAGAGATGACATGAGCATTATAAAAACGAGACGCTATATAGCCGAACATAGGAAAGACACATTGCTATGTATGTTATTTATTTTTCATTTTTTTTCGTCCGTTCCGTTGTCACCTCTTTTACATGTACCATATTTTAGTTAATGATGATGACACTTATTTGTAACCGCCGGTTTATACGTGATTTGTTCACACATTATACATCTATAGTTTAATTTGTAAGGCTTGAGTTTTATTGTGCAGATAATACCTTCAAATATGAAAAAAAAATATAAAATAAAATATTAGCACACATTATTCAGTTAAAATTTCAGATTAATCTTCGACTAAGGGACATTTTCTGACCTTGTGATCGGTCACTAGTCATAAAAGAGAACGATGTGTTTCCTTGTTACAGTTGTTTTGATTTTGTATCGATTTTGGTATTCCGGACATTAGCCGATAGGCAACTAAAATTTCTTATTGATCTTCGATTAAGAGGTATTTTATGACCTTGTGACCGGTCATTACTTACATAAAGAGAACGATGTATTTTCACGTTGTACTTATTTTGATTTTGTATCAATTTTGTTATTCCAAAATCATAAGAAAACGCTTCAATTTCATTTGTATTGTAAAAGAGAGGTGTCAGAAGACAGCTTTAAACCTCTTACTAACTATTTTTCTTAAGTTAAAGCTAATATAAGTGTCTCTTAAAAAGTGATTTCCATTAGACTACTTGCTCACATTTTATGACGTGACTTTTGCGGGTAATTAGTAGAGAATTTTGACAAATGACTTAATAAGCCGGCTAAAGTGATATAACCAAAAACCAAGCTTCTTATCCGAAAATTATTTTAATAAACCAATTGTTTGTGAATTGAAGTTGAATTAATCTTTTTCTCGGTGAGATATGATTATCAAAAGACTTTGAAAACTATTACTCGAAAACATAGAAACATTAATACAAACAAATAAATAACTCATTGCTGCTTGTTTGTTGTCTATGTATTTTGTAAAAAAATTTTGCAAAATATGGATTTAAAAGGCTGCCGGATACCTTAGATAATATGCTCGCTCGTATTGAAAACTCGGCCGCACTTGAGATTTTTATTCGCTACCATTGACTTGTTAGTCGCGATTCCTCGCCTATGCAGCTACTCATAACTTATTTTGGCAGGGATTTAAATCAACACATTTGCGGGAGATTCACAACTAAATGGGTTCAAGCTTCGCCTATAGTTCTTTTGCCAGTTAATTCGATTCGATGTGGACTTAAATCAATTTCTTCGCGACAGCGTGTAACATCCATCGAAAGTCTTTATTCGGAACAATTAACTTTCGTTTTTTGTCAACTTTTTAGGCCTGTGTGTAAAAACAGTGTTTCTGTCTTACAGCATTATGTAATAATAAACATAATGTGGTCCCCAGATCCTTAAACTTGGAATCAGTCTTTCGCAATATTAAACTCCTTGCAAAAAGTGACGGAATTTCTTTTCACTTGTATTCGATCTCGTTTTTCGCATTTAATTGTAGTAGTAACTATCTCTTGGAAACTATTCTCTGACTCAACGGAACCCATAGATAATCTTAATATAAAGGCATATTAAGCCGGGAATAACGCTCTAACCACATATAACATACATTGACAAGGAATATAGATGTGTGTCGCAATAGATCGAAAGGATGCAAGGTAGCAATTATACTAAATAGTAGTTTTTATAAAACATGTAAGGGATACGGCGTTTGTAGGTTTAGAGACTATTTCTTAATTTTTGATGGAATAAAACGGTGTCTCGACGAAACAACTTATAATAAATTAAGAAAGTCTGACATCTAATCAACGATCATTCATTTCAGAGAGATTGCAACAAAAATTTATCCAAAATAATTGCAGGCAAAATATCCCAGAGATATAATCCTATGTACAAAATGTAATAATAGATTTACTACCACTACCCAACACTTTTCATCTCAAGCCGTACAGTGCGTCTTTATTAGAATTTGTGAAAGAGCGTCCAGAATACCACTAATAAATGTTAACCAAGTTTCTGTAAATGGCTGGAGATTGGAGATCTGCTTGGTCATATAGATTAACTCTTTATTAATTAATTAATTTTTTTTTTTTCATAATTTTGTTTTTTAAGAAATTTCGTAAATATTCAAATTGTTTTGTTTTGACACGATTTTTTTCTTTTCACAACCATTGAATATTGTTTAGTTATTAAGATAAATAAAAGATTGCCAAAAAAAAAAACCAAAAAAAAAAAAAGAATTTTTTAAACAATTTCACCTTGTTTTAGCAAATAACACATATTACTATGCTAAATTTTATTATTATTTCTTCTTTTAATAAATAAATTTTTGATTCTTTCATTTTATACATATATGTATATATGTATATATAGATATTTTATATGAAATCTACACACATTAAGATTAATTTTAAATTTTTTTTGTTTCTTTTTTTTCTTTTTTGTTAGACTTGATGGTAATGACACTTAACGCTGATAGGATTGATGAAGAAGACCCAGGGAGTTCAAATGGGAAATGTTTTCGCAAGTATTTTCGGGTTTAAAACAAAATAGAGAGAGATGGAGAGAGACTTGATGTGAAATACATTAATTTTTTTTATTATTATTATTTTTCTTTACGTTTTATACATACGTTACAAATATGATTAATTATTTCAAATTACGCTTGTATTTATTTATGAATATTTGTGTGTGTGTGTGTGTGTGTGTGTATGTGTGTATGTGTGTATGGGTAACTGTTGGAGAATGCGTTTAAGTTCATGTGATGAGATTTCTTATTCTTTTAGTTTATAAAGTAGTTTAGCTTAATTTGTACAATCAAGTAATGTTGTGGTTGCTGTGGTTCTCCTTTGGGGGGATTTATTCTCTTTCATCATTAATTTAATTAATTAATTTATTTATTTTTATTTTCCATTTTGTTTTCTTTTCTTTTCTTTTTTTTTTTGTTTTTTTTTCTTTTTTTTTTTGTTTCTTCGTTTCTCTTTTTCATATACATTTTTCATGGCATTTTCGTTTTTCGTAATTGAGTTGACATGCAAAGCTAATTTGTAACAGACTGTTGTACTCGTTTCTCATATGAAAGTTTTATCCCTTGAGAGAGAGACAGAGACAGAGATAAAGCTTTATTTTCATATTAGAATTAATAACATCTGTTTTTTTTTTAAAATTTGGTTATCTTTTTTTAAACATTTTCTCAATGTTTCTTTTTTTTTCTTTTTCTTTTTTGTCTCTTTGGTTGTAGTATTTATTATTATTATGTTTTCCATTTTGTTTTCACTTAATGAGTAAATTTTTTGTTTAAATACAAAAATCACAGAGAATGATTATAAAAATTATTTTTTGTATTTATATATAAAATGCGGACTTACAAATACACATATATACACATACATACATACATATCCATGTATGTTGATAACGAGTATATTTGTGTGTGCATTTTACTTTTTATAGAATTGTTGTTGCTTTTTAATATAATTTTTGTCCTTCTTCCTTCACTCCTTGATTAAATGTATTTTTACTTATTTCATATTTTATACTTATAAACTACTTATTTATTTTTGTATTTAGTAATTTTACATATAGAAATTCACACACTTTTATTTTATATTTTTATATTTTACTTTGACTTTTTTTTTTTACTAAATTTAAAGTTTCTCATTGATTTTCAATAAAAGGAAGAAAATAATTATCATTTTTTCATATATATATTTTTCTTTTTTTTTTTAATATTTATTTATTTATTTTTTTAATTAATTAATTATTGTTTTTGTTATATTATCTTGGTTTTAGAATATATTTTGATATATATATGTTTGTTGTTATTGGTTTTGTTTCTTGTCTATACTTATCGTCGATAATGTCGTTAAATCTCTTTATTAAGCTTAAGGCGCTTCTTTCGTTTCTTGCCTATATTAACGCATTTAGTTATTCAATTTTCTGTAGCTTTACCTACCCATCGATATTACCTTTTTTTTATAATATTGGTTTTCTCTTTCATTATTATTCTTGTTACGTTAAAATAATTTTTATATACGTATACAAAATAAAAACAAGATTCCATTTAGTTTTAGGTTAATTGGTGTTTGGTTTTTTTTTTTGTGTCTATTACTGAATTTTTATTTAATTTTTCTTATAATTTTTTTTTATTTTGTTTTGTGTTGTATTTTATTTTATTTCAATTTCATTACATTTGCTTGTTTTTAATTTTTTATGCTAAGTAATTTTTTTTTTTTAATTTTATTTCATTTCATCGCATTTTGTTTCCTTTATTTTATTTAGTTTTTTTCATTAGTCCATAGTTGGTTCCCTAATTTTTAGGCTAAATTGAAAGCCATTAATTTATTTTCTTATGTATGTTTTTACTTCTCAATTCATTAAATCAGATCAATTAATAACTTTAAGAGGATAAAAAAAAAATTGGAATTAATTAACTTGATGTTACTTATCAGTAAAATTATTATTTTTTTTATTCAAAATAAAGTACACCTATCTCTCAATTTAGCGATCGAAAGATGTTACTAAAAATGATGGAAAATCAAAATCATGGATTCTTATTAGAAACCATATAGATCAGAAGTAAAGTGTAAACAGAAAAATAAAACCTTAGAATGAACACCTGCCACTTCAACAGTTTTTCGTCAATTATCAAGACCATATACTTCATCAAACTTTTAAACGACTTTGACAAATACTTGTTCTTCACTTGACCTTAATGTCGAAATTATTGATAACAAATAAAAACACTATAGCAGGACACGATCCACAAATTTAGATCGATGCAGAAAGTGATTCTGAGCCGATTGCTGCCAAGAAGAAGTAGGTCTATCTCAAATCCGTCTGGGCGTTTTATACATCCGCGCCAACCTTGTGTAGCCTTGCACCACAAGTGTTGTCGAGTACAAAAAAAATCTTGACAATAATCCAATCGAAAAGTTAAAATCCTTTGCGTTAAGTATTGCAATTATTCCATACTTTCTAAAAACCTTTAATCCTCTTATTAGGAACCCTGTTCTCCGTTTGACCAATGATATGCGGCGAAAATTTGCCGTAGCTTGAATTCTGTATTAATTCGACATACAATCGATTGTTGACAAGAACTATTATGGTGAATGAGTACCAAGTGCCAACTTCAAAGCAAATCGAAAAAAGAACAAGCGCGACATACACTAAAGTGAAAAAAGAAGGAAAATTTTTATTAAAAAAAGGCCATTATCTGCTGGAGTGTTGTAAACGAATCGATGCGACAGGATCGATGTTAAGTCCATAAGTTACATTTCATGGTCATCGAGGGCAATCGAAAACTGATAAACAAGATTTCGTATTCCCGGACTTCTTCTGAAAACGGAAAGCTGCAACAAAGCTTTAAACGGCAATTGCTCGAACATTGGGCAACAATTCAATAATTTCTTAACATAAACTTTGCGCGTTTCTCTTAGATTGAACAAACCATTGAAGTGGAGATTTGTTTTTAAATCTAAATTTCTAGCAGGTTTTTCTTTGAAGTAAATTTTGGTTTTAATTTTCTTAATTATTTATCTTTCTAAATTAAAAAAAAAAATATATACTTATATATTTACGCAATTATTTATACAATTTGGTTTTATGTTTGGATGGTGGTTGTGGTGGCTTTTTTGTTAACTTTGCCTATCAAAATGGTGTTGTTTTTCTTAGGAAAACTTTACAATCATTTACAAAAACAAAACAAGAAAAAGGGATCAGTTTTGCTTTTCATTTATTTATTTATAGTGTATTATAAGCGGTGCTTCCTCTTCTATTATTTTTTTATATATTTTGTTTCGTTTAAACAAAAACGAAAATGAAATAAAATCGTAACGATTGCAAGTTTTATTCGTAAGAGTTTTCTCTATGCCAACCATCTACAAATTCGGTAACCACTTCGCCAGTTCACACGCCTTAAATTTTGATTGTACCTATATTCATATGCATACATATATATATATATATACATATATATAGATATACATGTATATATTTATTTATTTTATTATGCACTTCATTTTGCGTTAATTGTTTATTTAACAGAAGCAAAAAGGAACAAAAACAAAATTTTTCTAAATTTTAATTAACAAAAAAAAAATTATTTTATAAAATTATTCTCATATTACATCAATTGTATTTGTCATTTCGCTCTTAGGTCCCGGAGATACGCATCGGAAGTTCAAAGAAAAGGTATATATATATTTGATGAGCTTAAGTCGCGAGATTGTTTTTGCAGAAAGAGTCGTGGAAATCTCGTTTGCGATCTTACAATTCTTCCCTTCCTTATACTGCCTTCAAAAGAGTTTTAAAAGAGATTTTCTTTTTTTTTTTATAATATGATCTATCACTCATAGGATGGTCCCCTATGCGCGAACGGTCAGAAAGAAGTGAGCAAAACGGAAGAAAGAAGCAAATATGGTGTTTGTGGCCGCAGACTGGTGAATGTAAGCCCAACCGTTAAGTGTTATGCCTTTACCGACTGAGGATTCACTGCAGCTACGACCAAAGTAAACTCTACTGTACTGAGGCTTGAACCTGCAAACACGGATTTGGCCACAATCAACAACATTTGTATCCGTTATCGTGACAAAGTTATCCTTACTTGGCCTACGATATGTAGAAGTCGATGTTGTGCCCTGGGCAAGTCATTATCTCTTCCATATGTAGAGCCTGCTATGACAATATCTAAGCAATTTGGATATTTGCTGTTAGCACTATCTTAACATTATCTTAGCAACAGCTTAAGGTATTTTTTAGTGTATTAAATATTATATGGTATGTGCCAACGATGTGCAAAAGGGGATTTTAAAGCGCATTCTTAGTTTAAAGGTTTACAGTTTAAACGCAGGTCATTCATTTTTCTTTCGTAGCTTTTCCACCAACGACCAGTTTATTCGCACAGGTCTCTGACTCCCACGAGAAGTATGAAATCGCTCTGTAAATTTGGTTAATTCACTCTCTGCCGAGCTGCGCCGAGCAAGAATTCACTTAGCTTAAATTGCACATCATGTATAATACAATATATTAAATGGATCTCAGCGTCCTGCTAAATATGGAAGATGTTTTTTTTTTTTTGCCTAAAACAAGGTTTTCAGTTTAACCATAGAACTTTCCTCCTCTCGAAACCTGAATTTTGCTAATCCATGACGTGTAGTCCATGTCGATTCTGGTATGCAAACTATGCTGCCATTTACGTTGTACCATCGCTACCGAAGAGATTGATTATGCTTTCATAGCACGTTATTCTGCCAGATATGTGAGGAAGCACAAAAGAAAACAAACAATTCGTGCGTATCAACAATGCTGGGCAAAGTTGATTGCAATACTACTTTTTTTTTCGTTTTATTTTTTATCATATATCTTAATCTGTTTGTCAGCTTGCCTATTACTTTGCCAAGAGACCCCATACAGAATTATAAAAATACATGCTGCTCTTCTTTTCTCGTCTTCAATTTATTTACGTATATCTATACAATTGGCCTTTAGCCAATAGAAAAATATTTGCCAAAAAGAATTCTTGTCCATTAAGAAAAACCCCATAAAGTCAACGACTGAATGAGCAAAAAAGCGATAAACAAGGAATATTTATGTACATGCGTACCTATCCACTTATTAAAAAAATAAATAAATTCGCATATTTATTTAAATTTTTGCTTTACATAATAAGAACAATTTTACAATTTCACGTCACATTTCATAATAACAGTTAAGGTATATAGTTTTCGTTGACCACAACGGACTTGTGCGCCTTTGGAGTGTGGCTGATTAAGTAGACGTTTACCGCTTCAATTTTCGAATTCAATTTTGCGGTAACGTTCTTCATGAGTTACTGCTGAAGACACTAGCTCCGTTACGCTCTCCAGCAACCATGAAACTCTACAACTACGTCTAATTTGAAGTTAAGCTCGATGTCTTAAACGTCTACCTGCCTACGTTTCCTACAACGATATCTTTTCAATATCTGAAGTGAAGAGATGTTTATAAATCTTTCAGCTTGTTCTTCTCGAACTAGAAAATGTGTTGCGAGTTAAGGCGGACGTAGGAAATCAGAAAAGTAACGCAACTACAAATGTCTACATTTTAACCTCCGTTTCTCTTATATCCGTTAGAGCTTGCAAAGAATATTATTTCTAATCTAATCGGCGCAACCGAAAACCGACTGCGAATGCTTAAAATGGCGATTCTCCCTCATTTTGCGAATGTTTCATATTATGAAGAGTAGTGACAATAGACAATAAGTTTTACGTAGGATTTGCACCGTATTTGTTGAACAAGGTTTACGTTACTTTTCTTAGAGAATAAAGAAAATGTCTTCATAATAATGAATACGATTTAAAGTTATCACTTGGATTCTTATTTGGATCAATAAATCGCCAAATGGTTCTGAGCCAAGTAATTGCTTAAGTATGAGACCACTTCGTAATCAAAATTCACCAATAGGTTTCAGGCAAGAAACCTATAATGTTATGTTCTATTTTTGAATTCTTCTTCTTCTTCTAAAATTGAATTGATTAACCAAGTAACACACTATGAGTAGACTTTTTCGCCATATGTGGATTTCCTAACTAAAAAGCATATGGAAATCTTGGAAAAAAATCTATATCCAAATCTTTTTCATTAAATGAAGACAAGGATTGTTATTTTGAAAAGATTGGAAGAGGACGTATCCGTACCAGCAGACTCCTCCATAGCGGGTGTTTGAAGTTAGAAGCAGCCAGTTTCCAATGAAGGATACTTTGGCCCTTAGTCGGTATTTAGCTTTTTTAAAGAAACCTAGCAACAATAGACGTTTCGATCTCAAAAAACCCTATGCGACAAAATGCTTGTCTGCGTCTTTCAATTGAAGTGCACGTAGACAACGAATTTCTTATAAATTACAGCAGCAAACTACGTGATGAAAGAAAAGAAGAAATTTGGGTTATGCGTTTTGTATGGGAGAAGAATTCTATCGAGCATCATAGGATATTACCGTGAGACAATTGCGTAGCAACAAAAAAAAACCTGCCTAATGCTGTGAATATGCGATGCGAAGTTCCTAACAATAGTAGATTAATTACATGTTTATTAACCTTTTAGAAATTGGGTTCACCTAGAATTTTAACTTATGTGGCATTAGCTAAAATCATTTACAGTGAGATTATCACCTCTTATCATTCTTTTCTTCTGTCCTCTATAAATCCATATAGATTTAATTTACTTCTTAAAAATCCGAGCTTCCTTTTTTTTTTTGCTGACACTTGACGTATGGACTTTGCAAGATATTCTTGGAATATTCGAAATCCTTAACAGATACTTAGCCGTTGGCATTTAAAGGCGAACCATACCCATTTTTAAATTTGATCTAAAGAGGTCATGCAGCATGCGCTAAGTTTAAAATGATGAAACCATTCCCATCCGATGATAGATATACGAGCTAATTCAATACCACAATAATCGAATCCACCTACAAATACGAAATACACTATATTTCCAGCAACAAGTCTAAAATAATACTTTTTCTACTTGCGAGAATGTTAATATACTTTTTAGTGGATTTCATAACTATAAATAAAGATCTTCTCGCTTTCCATTTGCAAGAAATTAAAATCGGTTTCATTGAAATTGAGAAATACGTTTAACAACATTAATTACTTTCTTTGCTGAAGTGGAGACCAAACCTGTAAAGACGCTGGATCGGTTATAGATTCCAGTAATTCCGACACTTAACAATCGTACGGGACGTCACTCTTATCTTGCGTTCTTTATTTTATTTGGAAATGAGCTGAATTGAAAGCCAAATTATTCTACCCACGCAGAAGAGACTACCGAGGCTATCATACATACATTCAACTCCTTTTTTACACAGTAGATGCGTTCCTTAGAAATCCGTGCAAAAAATATCGTTTTAGAAACATATGTGCAAGTTATAGTAAATTTGGAAATATGTTCCACAACATTAAAAAAACGCATAAAATGAAAAATTTCCAAATATATTGCCAGAAAACCGTACAAAAAAGATAACAATGAAAACCATATTACATTTTATATAACAAAACAAAATTCATTTTTATTACAAGAATAAATTAAAATTACTGTACAGTGAAAATTCAGTCCATAAGTAAAACACGTGTCATTAACACATGTAAGCCGACTGACTTCTGATCACAGTATTCCCTCAATTATATTTTGTTGATTTGAGACACTGCCAAAATTAGAACCAAAAAAAAATTTGTTTTTTTTTTGGATTTGTGCTGGAACAAAAGCAGCGCATTTGGTCGCCTTGGTGAATCGTGTAAAAAAAGAGTTCGTATTATTTTTCAATAATAATTTCGAAAGGCTTAATACATTTCAGATATATAGTCATTCCTTATGACAGAGATTTGGCTTAGGCTTGGCTTCCATAGTTTAGACATTCAATGGTTTTTCCCCAAATAAAATAAACTGAACTGAGAACGCGGCATTCCTTAAATAATACATGTACAGATGAAGTACATGTAGGCATGGTAAACTCTTAATGACAAATTTCCAATACCTAAATACTCACAGTTACCTTGGTGAAGCCTTCTTTTAGTAAAAACCGCATATGTTAATTTAAGGACCAACGATTCGAGGGTACGTCTCTTGCCAAAGAGTGAGCCTTACTATATAAGATCTATCGGAAAATCGTGTCCTTTTCTATGACAACAATTTTCGGCACGAAAGCATATATTTATTTGGCGCATGTACGGCTCTCTATTTTTATCGCTTAATGTATACGTACTAACGTAGCAACTTAAATAAAACAAAATTGATTCACATTAGTCTTAAGTGTGAAGCGATAAGCGTACCCAACGCCACTGACAAAGTTCATTTACGCCGCTGTGTTTCGTATGAATTCCAACAATGAAGAAATGCTACAGAAGCTTGTACAAATTAATTGAAAGTGTTTGATGAAGATTCAGCTTTTGATAGGACATGCAGAGAACGGCTCGAAAAATTTGAAACAAATGATTTCGACCTTTCTGATAAGCCAGGTCCTGCCTGGCTATCTTTGGTCGACGGCGCAATTGTTAAGCAAGATCGTTTCCTGACAACATCGGAGATCGCAGGAAGTCTTAATTTAGCTCAGCATACCATTTGGGACCATTTCGGTGATTTGTATTTTGTTTCAATCCAAAAACGGACAAAACTTTCCGATACTTCTTATATATATCGGTAAAAAATAAATACTGCAGAAGGAGTGAAGATGGTGTAACTTACTAAAAATTTTATTTATACGAAAATAAACCAGAGATTGAATTCGAAGTCTTCCGATGCGTATAAGAGAATTTTCAAACGTGCGAAAGAGAAAGAAGAGAGTGAACAGATCGTTTACACAAGTACATGGATTTCGACTGAAGATCAACTTCTTAAACCTCTTATCTAATGAACGTAAAGAACTCAAGAACAAACAAAAAAAAAAAACTAAAAGTAAACTAAAACTAAAAAATAAAAACACAAGATTTTTGGGGGGTTTCGTTTAAATGAATGCAGAACCTTTACAAAAGGTCTACATTCGGAATTTGTTTTTTGTTTATTTATTGATTTTTTCTTCATATTTTTTTTTTGAATTTTTGTTTTTTTATGAAATTTTGAAAATAAGCATTTTTCAAGAAGAAAAACACGATAAAAAGGTACAAAATGTTTTAAACTGAAAAAAAAAACCAACTAAAAAATAAAGAATAAAAGTACAATTTGGTTTTTAAAAGCATATAAAGGAGACTATTGAATGATTTCAAATTTGTTTCGGAAAAATAATATTTTTGTAACATAATTATAGTATTTTCATATTTTTTCATTGTTTTTTTTTATTATTATTATTAAATATTTGTTTTTTATTTAATTCTGTTTAAGAAATATATATTTTCAAATTTTACGTCTGAATTTTATCACACAAATAAATTGCATAGTTTTTTTTTTTTAATCAATTTGTTTTGCATTTTTAAACAAAACTAAATAGCTTTTCATTGCTTAAGGGAAAGAAATGTACAGAGAATGGCAGTAAATGCAAAAATACATAAATTTTAATGAAAATCAAATTATTGTCACAATTAATTCCCTTAAAAAATTTTAAGCGTGTTTTTAAAAGTCATTTAGTTTTATTTACTTCTTCTGATTTTTTTTTTTTTTTTGTTTTCTTTTTTCATTAAAATAAAGAAAAAACTAAGAAATTAATGGAAGTACACACGTCATTATTTTATTTTAATATTTTTTGTGTTTACAAAGACTTTTTTTTTAAGTATAATTAAACTGGGGAATTGCTGCGTCTCTGCAATATACATATATATTTGAAAAAAATGAATGGGAAAGAATTAACAGAAAATATAAATTAAAAATGTTTCAAGTGTAATGTTATAAAAGCTTTTGAAAAGTTTTAAAAATTTATAAAATTCTTCTTTTTTTTTCACAAATATTTCATCCATGAATTTACTTTCATTTAAATAATTTCGCTTAAAAAGAAAAAAAAAATTAGATTATTTTTAAATCCAACATTTCTATGCTAGCATTGGCACCATCCAGAAATACAAGTCGAGGACTTTATAAAATATATATATTGATGTTCCTGTTCGCCTATTTGTCCATTTCTATTGTTAAAATTTTCACGACCGCAAAAATAGGACTAAAACGCTGGACGTTATAATATGAATTCTTGAAACTGTAACTTATGAAGATTAATTGTTATTGGCCGGCCACGATTGTAAGAAAGTTAACTCGTTTATTGATGTCAAGCTTGGTAAAAATATTTCTCAATCGGTTACACCTACATTTTACGTCACACCTATTTTGTCTTTATATTGTAAACGAAGGTCATGGATATCAAAAATTGACCGGAGAGCGAATGCAATTTTCTTACTTTTTTTTTTTAATAATAATTTAAAAATGCATTTATTTTTTTTAAGGAAAAAAACAATATTACCATTAATATCACAAAGATTTCAAAAGTTTTTGTTTTTAAATAAAAAAAATAATCAATCAAACTAGTTACAAAAGAATTGGAAAGAAAATTTTGTTATTTAATTAATCGATCGAGTGGATTTTGTTGTCGTTCTGCGATCAACTATTATCTATAATCTGTACAATTTGAGTACTGAAAACTTCGGTCCATTTCGACCAGAATGTCTTGTATTTTTTTTTTTTTTTTTTTTTTAAATAACACTTTTACATAAATTAGTGATTCGATTTTTCTCTTTTAATTTTAAATATTTTAATTTTTTGTATTTTTATGTGGCTTTCTAAAATTGTTCTAATATGTGTTCATATAGATATCCGAAATTTAATCTTTTTTTTTTTTTTTTTGATTAAAAAATTCACAACTTTAGTTAAAAAGGTACAGAAAGAGACTTTATAAAATCTTTAAAAACAAAATTTAGTTTAAAATTATCGAAAAAAGGAAAAAATGTATTCACTTTAAGTCTAGATATCCATCGTCTTTCGGTAGCAATGAACACCCTCATGGACCGATCGCGCATATTTTCACCGTAGCCTTTTTAAGTAGTATTTCACTGAATGAAATTGTCACGACTAGTACTAGTACTGGTACTATCACGATTATGGAGTTTTTCGTGACCTAATTCTTCCGCTGTTCACACTTAACCTGCGCTTTATTTAAATTTTTTGTCACACTTTGATTTTTAAAAATCAGGCGGATAATGGAAAACTCTCGTTACACTGACCTTATGTGCATATGGGCTTTCTGGAGTGTCCGGATCTGGTTGGTGTAAAAATTCGCTTTTAATAGTTTTTGCAATTGTATTTAATCGATAGCAGAGAGAAACATTTTTAATTTACTTTGTGCTTATTGTACATTGTTATGTTTTCGCAAATCTTCATTCACTTCACTTTTTAATGTATTATTCAATTTCTTTTGGATTTTATTTAGAGAGTTTTGTCATTTTTTTTTTTTAATTTTTTTCTTTTTACTTTTTTTTTTTTAATTTTTTGTGTATTTTTAGTTTTTTTTTCTTCTTTTTATTTTGATCGATTTCCTTTCCAAAAGCAATATACGAGAGGATCAAAAATGTTATTTATAATTTTTAAATAGTATCCGATATTACTTTAAATCTTTCTTAAAGCTTTAATGTCACAAAAAGACATTTTTTTAGAAATGTGCAAACAACACGTCAAGTTTTTGCTTGTGTGTGTATGTAGTAGTTAGATTCTAAATAACCTTTTGGGAAAATTTAGTTTACTTATATTAACAATATCGTTGTCCACAGTAAAGGCAACCGGCTTCTTCCAACTATTTTCGACAAACTACGGCAGGAAATAAATTTGGAGTGATTTCGAAAAAAAAAGGTCAAAGAATCCTTTAAATTAGCATGCTTAGAGCTTTCCTTCCCGACAGTCTCTATCACAAAGCGCCATAATAAAGAAATGCATGTATTTTTGAAGTTGTCATCGAAGAGAAAATTTACGACCATTGCCTTTAATATCCCATTGGAAATTGAATTAATTAATGAAAACATCAACATTTTCCTGGAGTAAAACTGGTGAATGCATAGAAAAAATCGGCGAAATCAAAATTCGTAGACATAATATTAACTAACATATATAAAAAGTCTCGGAAACGGCACGCCACTGATGATAATAACAAGTGCAACGAATGCGAAGAAAAATGACAACAGAGTGGAGAGAAAAATCGATTCTTGAAATCGGCGAAGAAAAATGGCGATAGAGCAGAGAGAAAAATATGTTACTAAAAACGGCACACGTTAATGATAGAGCAAGTGATTTTAGAAACTTTTTTCTAACTAGAAATGAAACTAATCAGAAAATTGATTGCATTCAAAATCATTGGTTAGGCGACGATGATGTTAAGTCCCGTTGTTTTCTAAAATATATTTCCTCGTAATTAGGCGGCATTTTCTACGGGGAATTAGAATATATAGGGTGTCCCAAAACACACTTTAATACCTTATTCTTTCTTTTTCGATAACAGTGTGACTGTGTGCCGCTTATTAGAAACTACTGCAGGAAAATGTCGTGCCTAATACTCGTGACGAAGATGCAACACCTTCCCACTATCCTAGTGATATGAGAGCTTATCTCAATGAAAATCTTTCGAATAAATGAATGAGCGAAGAGGGGCCTTCGAATGGCCCCCGCGCTCTCACCGGATCTTCTTTTTGTGGAGACGCATTAAAGATCAAGTTTATCCGACAAAACCGAAAACAAGCGCTAAGTTGAAGGTGGAATTTGATAGAGCATGTAAAGAAAATCCTCATGAAGTGCGATTCCATTGCTTGGTGTTATTAGCAACGTGGGAATCAAAATGGGCATCAATTTGAACATTTGCATTGACCAAACTAATCGTGCAGCGTCTCCCTTAATTTACACTCTTAATCTGTAATTCACCTAAATATGTACTGCTTTTGTAGTCACGCAATGTCTGCGTACTTTTTTTGTAGGACACCCTGTATATGTATACACGGCCTCATATCCTTCCCGTACAAGAGGGCGAATAGAAAAAACGATTTAATTAATTGTTGTCTACCCAATATACCGGAATTTTTATATTCACTTGCAAAGTTGAGATAAGATGCGGATTCTACGTGCAACGCTCTCGCAAGACGCAAACATTTTGTATAAGTTTGGCCTGTTAGTGTGGATGCAAATGCGCTAAATAGAAAATACATGATAAGATGAAGATAATATTTGACTGCATTAACGATTGTATTATCTCGTTGAATTCAATAAAATTAGGGCTAAAAGACATTAGGGCACCAGACATGATTGAATGCCGCGAAAAGAAAGAATATCAAGCAATGGTTTTGTAAATCGCAACAAAAATGAAAACTGTTTCAATTTGGGTGACATCTGCTTCATTGGCATTTAATCTTTTAATGCGGAATTGGTATCAGATAAGTTTCATTTGTTGAAAAAGAGTAACGCAATTGTGCAAAACTCTTAGGCAGATCGTAAAATTTCAATCCCATTTAAGCAATCAAAATTTGTTTAAAGGAAAATCTTTTACTTTTCTGTTCCACGTAGGTAAAAAGAACATTTCACTCAACATATTTCGAACAAAAAAAGAATAATGTAAACAGATTGTATTAGAAATTGTGTAAGAAAATCTTAACTATCCGGATTTATCCATCAATCAGACCAGAGTTATCTCTGGAACAAAACTATTTGAAAAAATGGAAGAAAAATTTTTAAAAATTGTCGCGCGTACGCGATCGTGTCGCCGCAATCTCCTCTACTATGTACTAATACATAGAAAGGTCAAAATTTTCGAAATTGTTTTAGAACAACTAGCTTTGCTAAAGCAAACAGGTCGTACGTATAGGGATTTTTAATACTTTTGGAAAAAACGCGTTCACTTCAGACTATTTTTTTCGAAAATTTTAAGCTTACTACGATTACTAGGAATTATTAGCTTATTGCTAATCAAGTACGTCAGGTTGCTTTAAAAATCTATGCTTTATGTATTAGAAATGGATCAGCACTCACAGAACGATGAAAGGTCTTATCAAACAATCTTCGTAATCATATACGCATTTCAAATGCATTACTTTGAACTTTTTTTTCGTAATTAAATGCCGTTTAAAATTGGGTTGAAAAGGAAAGCTGCACTAGGAAAAGTGAAATGAAAGCTTCTTAAGGAGATGAACAAGCAAACTCAAGAACTAATAATATCGGAAAACAATAACTATTAGAGCAGGAAACTATTAAACAAAAAAAATTCCATATTTTATCTTTCAATCCGTAGTAAACGTGTTCTCGATATGTTTTTTTTTTTTTTTTTTTTT